>JASAMX010006810.1:0-25925 GCA_030248175.1 Microlaimidae sp. YZB2_3
AATAATAATCTAGTATACTGAGTGTTTCGATTTGTTTTTCCTAAAAATTATGCTTATGATTTTTCAAAATCGTAACTCCATTTAGAACGATAACAAAAGTCTAGATGCGTACAAAAATTTATTTAAACAATGTTGTTGAACATTAAGCTAACTTATACCAAAACAAACAAACGATTGATGAAAAGCCAATTAAAAAATAAAAAATAAACGCGCAACCCCAAATAAATAAAAAAAGAATGTTACAATTGTCAGTCATAATGTTACAATCGATATTGAGTTCGTCTCATGCACGGGATATTTTTCGTGAGAACGATTGGTCACTTGACCTCCCTAAATTCACTTTGAAAAAATTTATTAGGTAGTCAAACCTCAAAATATTTATTTTTGAAATTTAAAAAAAATTTTTAGAAAAATGTAGGAAGCTTTGTACTCTATGTGCTTTTTTTCTTTTTATTTTGACATTTTTATTGTATCAAAAAACCAAGCTTATGTTTTCTTATTAGTCTTATCATTTATTCTATTTTGTATTTTGCATATACTTACGAAAGCTAAACTTTGCAAACTATATTTTTATTTAATTTGTTGTGCTCAATGCTGTTTTGTTCTATTATTTAATAGCTTTTGTTTCATATTGATGTAGTTAAATAAAGTTTTATAAAAAAATAAAATAATAATAATAAATTCCGTAAATTAGGATTCTGTTTCTGACGTGTGTTACCTAGTTTTTTTTATTTTTAAGTAATATATTTTTGCTGCAGATACCTGGCAAACGATGTCATTAAAAAAACTGAAGTAGCAAAAGGACGTGCGGTTTGTACATACATACAGTAGTTCCTTTTCTGAGCTAACTATATAGTTTGAACGGCCAGATTCCCAGTCCACTAAAAATAAATAAGAAACTAAACTTTTTATGAAATGTGTGTTTTTTGTTTAAAAATAAAATAATATAGCTTCTCAACTGAAATCTATCCGATGTTTTTGTCCATTTATTTTTAGTAAACAGAAAACTATATAATACATAGTTTCCTTATTTTACAGGCTTTTATACCCAATACTTTTTTAGTGCATTTCGCATTGTGTTATAATTGAAGGTGTGGAATCGAGGCTCATATATCTTCTATCTCGGAATTTATAAGCCATTAAGCAGTTTATAATTAGACCCAGTCCTGTTTGTAAGCTTATGAATAATAAATTTTTGCATAAGAGGATAATGCGTACTTAAACTCTATCTGTTTTGTGGCATTGTTTGCCTCTTTTGAAAGCTCTTAATAAACTGATATACTGTAAGTAAGCCAGAAGTTTTATCGCTATTGTAAACTTCAAATGTTGCCTAGTTTGTTTAAAAAAACCGTTGTCCAATACAATATTTTGAACTCACTGAAAGTGTGTACAGTGTTCTGGTAATTTTAAAATAGGTAAATACTAAACTTGAGAAAAAAAGCAAAAATTTATTTTGTGGAAAAAATTTCTCATTTAAAAAAAAATATGACCAATATTTTTGCAAAAACTGAAAAATATATAAAAAAATATGTTTTGGTCTCGCATGCACATTAAATATTAAATATCGTTATCTTGAGAATCTGTAACCTCCTTAATTTTTTTTTACACTTAATCATAACGACTTGTATTGTGTGCATATAAAAGACTCTGATATATACAGTCCTGTATATATACACGACTCTGTGTTTGATTATTTTAAATAATAATATTTTTCTACAACGGGCACAATTTAATTTTTTCCTGTGCACACTAGTGATGTTTCTACCCTCCAATATCATGCTCCGGAACTCCCGACCATTTGAAGCGGAGGGAGCTCTGGAGCTCCGGAGCTCCGCACCTTAAATGAGCGATTTCAAGCGTTTTTAACCTTGAAACATACATGGGCACGGTAGGATTGAGGGGTTAACCCCCCAAATCCTGAGAATGGGCCCCCACTCAGAAGTGGGCGGGGGGGGAGAAAAGGTTAACCCCCCAATTTTGGAAAAATGAAGAAAAAAATGTCTTTAAAATGACTTCTAACTGCTTCCAAACTTAAGTTTTGAGGTCAAAATGAATGTTTTAAACAGTAAAAAGCTCAAAAATGCAAAAAAAAGGCCTTTTTGACCTAAATTTAGCGTTTTTTACCCTTTTTTTTGAAACCGAAAAACGATATGGGTAAATTGCACTCCAGAAAAAAAAACGATATGGGTATTTTGCGTTTCTCGGATTTTAAACCCCCCTAATTTGGGGTTTAACCCCCACTCCTGACCAACTTGCCCATGTATGCCTTGAAATATGTTTTAAGTTATTCTACTTGCATATTTAGGAGTTTTTTAATGTTTTTAATAAGTTTAGAAAAAAATTACTTTAAAAACAATTTGATTGAATAATTTATGTTATTACTCTTTAATTATTCATGAAATTAGTACCGAAATAGAGCGGAGCTCCGGGGGTTGGCAGAACGGAGCCTCACAAATGCACGCACAGCCTTATGAAAGAACTTTATTTTCGCGTGTTATTACGCCTTATAAAATTGTTAAATACTAAATAATGTTTATTATTTTTTTCAACACCGTTTTTGTTATTAAATTTAAACCTGATAGAAAGTTATGAGTCAAAAGTCTATCGATTTGTGTCAATTTTAATTACGTTTTTTTACTCCGAAAGTAATAATGTTCATCGCGCGTAAAAAAAATTCGTCCCGCGAATTTCCCCGGCGGAAATAAACAAGAAAAGCACTGTGCAACGGTGCTAGGGCGCCTATGGAAATAAACAACAGTGGAGGGGTATTACCTGCCTCCAGCCTCAAGCGAGGCCATACGTTGCAAGTTTCGAGGAGAAATCTTCGGCCGGGTTTTAACCCAGTTGTTTTCAAGTTTTAAAATTTCATATGCGAAACGCGCAGAACGTCTTCAGCGTGTTAGAAGATGAGTTTTGTTTACATGGCTCAAGGCCTCTCACACCGCTCACTTTCTCGCGCATAATCCGTTTTTTATTTACATAAATAAAACCATTATAAATACTTTCTCGCGCATAATCCGTTTTTTATTTACATAAATAAAACCATTGTATTTGTTTTTTTTTAAATAGATTTTTTTTTTACCGCAATACTACGCAGTGCAAGACGGAAATCAAAACATTTCTCCTCACTAGTTCTAGCGCTTGGAAACCGATGCTAAGTGGTTAACGTGGATTTCAATACGTTGATTGACTATAGAGTTTTTGCATGTCAGAAATCTCGCGTACTTGCATTCATCATCACGTTCATAACGCAATAACTTTTACATATGAGAATAACAAATTAATTTCTCTATTCGCTTTTATACGTACTCAGGTTGCTCACAAACAGCCTTTTTTATAGTTTCTTTCCAGAGATTATAATGATGGTAAACAAATTTGTTAACTGCTAAAAATATATCGCGTTCCGTTCAGGTTTGACATAAATTAAACTTTATTTACATAGAAGCGGTGATTTTAACATTTTTATATTTCATCACTCAGACCTGTGCATGGTCTGAAAACGCCTCCCGGGATATTAGTGGCTATGCCCTCCCCCGTTTTATGTCCTCCCTCCCTCGCCCAAAAATAAAAAAAGTACCCAAAAATTATGGCGCCATTTTTGAAGATAAGATAAGATAGATAAGATAAATATATTTTGCAACACGCCGGAAACCCACTAAAGCATTAAGGTCTATTCATACTTATGACAAAACGTCCTTTGGACAAAGTCCAAAGGACAAACCAAAACGTCCTTTGGACTTTGTCCTTTGGACGAAGTATGAACGCTACTCAGAATTTGTCCTTTGGACAAAGTCCAAAGGACAAAATCCAAAGGGAAAAGTCCAAAGGACAAAAGAAGTATGAATACGTTGTCCTTTGAACTTTTCCCTTTGGACTTTTCCCTTTGGATTTTTCCCTTTAACCTTTTCCCTTTGGACTTTGTCCTTTGGACTTGTCCAAAGGACTTTTGTCCTTTGGACTTTGTCCAAAGGACGTTTTGTCATAAGTATGAATAGAGCTTTATAGTATGCACTTTAAACAAGTGAGCACCATGTTAGTACATGTAAGTTGTTTCAATCAATTAATAAAAATATAAACATTAAATTAGTAGTTGGCAGTAGGCTATTATCAAATTTTATTCTAAACAATCAAATGAATCAGCTAATAAAAAATTAAACAGTCTTTTTAAATCTTAAACCAAAAGCTCTTGATGTTTTCAATTTAAAATAAGCAACCACATCGCACAAAATTAATAGCAAATTATTACGTAAATGGCGTAAATTATTATTACGCCATTTTCTCGAAAATTTTGCAGTGTTTAGCCTTTTTTTAATGCATTTTAAGCCATTTTAGACCTTTTGTGCCGTTTTTTTTTCTCTTATTTTCTCCTTTGTTTCTCTTTCTCACCTGCTTACCCTTCCCCCGCTTTATTGCCCCCCTCCCGTTTTAAAAAAATTCCCCCCGTGCCCCCCATTTTCTATTGCTCCTCCTTATTAAAACCCGGGAAACAGGGCACAGGTCTCATCACTTAAAAGGTTGTAATATATTTTTTTAAAATTTTCCATTTTTAACATTGTATTTTTGCATTTTTACTATATTTATTATGAATTAATAAAATACAGTTTTCTTCAACAAAACATAAAAAATAAAATCAAATACAACTAAAATAGTAGAATCGCCTTGACATACATATTTTTATTCGATTATTTACTTTTAATACACAAATTAAAATAGAAAATTTTAAAATCGGTTTTTTATCGATAATTGCTGGGTTTTTTATTTTGCTTGATATGAATTCATTTATACCATTCAAACAAAAAAATTAGCAACAAATAGTACATTATATCCAAACACTTTCGACGTTTTTTAATATAATTCTATCTTAATAAGAAATCCACGAAAAAGCAAAAGGTGCAGTACTCTAATTATGGTTGAGAACTTTCTATTTTAATAAGAAATCCACGAAAAAGCAAAAAGTGCAGTACTCTAATTAATGTTGAGAACTAATCCGTGTTATTTATTTTTTACCAACTTTAATGCGGTGACTTTAAAAATGCCGTTTTCATATTTGCACCGGTTTCTAAGTTCCGTAGCAGTTGCTCACCGAAAACATACATTATTTCGTCGTTACTACGGCAAAACGAGCCACAGTTCGTATAAAATGTGTGTGCCTGTGACTCATTTTAAATTTAAATAAGGAACTTGTTAACTACAGAATAAGTCACATTCACGTGTATTTTATAATGACTGTGGCTCATTTTGCCGTAATAACGACGATTTGTTGTGTTTTTGAAATCTGTTCCCAAAACGATGCAATTATGTCCCATGCAGATTTTTAGATAAAACACTTTGGTTTATAAAAAAAGAGTTGGATTTCGTGTTGTATTTTTTTGAATATTTGAACGACAATAGCTCGCTAAATTTTTAACGGATCAAAATAAAATAAAATATTTTTGGAAAGCCGGGAATACATGAAAATTTTTAAAAATCGTTTTACCGGTAAAAAAAACGACTAATCACAAACTCAATTATTTAGTGGACTGCATTTTTAACTCAGAATTTTTTTTTGTTTCATTTAAGTTGTCGTGTCTCGATAAGTACCAATTTTTTAACTAAAAACAAATGTAATTCTGAAAGCATTGTTGCTGATTTTCGATATTAGTTTAAAAACGCAGTTGAGGTAAAAATGAACATTTTGTAATTTTTGAAATCTGTGTGTTTTCTATAATTACAATAGTGGGGGTGCTCTAATTAGCGAAAAAAAATTTGCTTGTCAAAGTGAAGTTCCCGTGATTTGAAGACTTATTCTTAAACGGATGTGTTTTTTTCAATAAAGGGGATGAAAATGAATGGTTTTATGCGCATGGCGTTTAGAAATAAATTTTTGTGATTGCAAACGAAAAAACTAATTTGTGTATTATGAGTTTGGAAAAACCAAAAATAATTATCTAAGTCGGTTTTTTAAATTACAAATTAGGTTTTTAATTAAAAAATAACAAATTATTTAAATAACACAGAAGGAAATAAAAAACTATCTGTTTTGTAGCGCTCGACCTCTTTTTATTGCAAATATACGTATTAATTGAATAATGACCGTAATTAAATTGAACGTAATAAAGATCTAAGTTACCTTAGCTTCTGTTCTAACAAAGCTTTATCAAATTGTCCATTATTAACGGATTTGATTCATTGGGATACATTTAAAGAACAAAAACATTTAAAGCAAATATGCAGCGGCTATCTCTTTTGCAAAGTGTGTTTGATTAAGTAAACCAGCTTCATTATTCTAAATGTATTGTTACTAACCAACTATTCTTGCGCGATGCACAAAAATGCTATGAAGACCTTTCAAATTATCATTTTATTTTAATCATTTAATAGTATAATAATATTACTGGTTGTAGCAAAAACATAAATATATTTTTAAGTTCAATTCGAAAACAATCTTTTAAAACGTCCAAACTAAAAAAACACAATAACCTGTAATCTTATTAGGCTTCCATTTAATCGTAATGTCAACGTAAACAATGAACGCAACGGGCAAAAACGATGTGTAGTTGTTTATTGTTGTTTTAAAACTCTAAACTGGCCCTCCTATTTTTCTGGCATCATATTTTGTTTATGTTGCCCGTAATCCTGGGAGCCCCACTTCGCTACCCGGCTTTCTTCTGTGTTTTAGAATAAGCTACTTCGTTCCGCTTTTTCTTTGCTCACATTCAACGCCGACTATTTAAGTATTACCAGCCATTTTTCGCGATCACGCCATATAAAACAAAAAAAAAACATACTCGTACCGTAAAATATACGGCGATGACAACTTCCAATGGGGAAATTTGTTGGGTTTTTTTTTTGGTAATTTCATAATGATAGAACAATAGGCGCCCGTGCGAGGTGAGCAGTCCAAGGAAGGAGCTTTATTAAAATACACAAATGAAAGACCGGTGAATGCGCACTAAACCTTTTCTGAGCGCTCGCGACCGACCACCCCCACCCACCCCAAAAGTAGGACAAGCTAAATTTTCTGCTGTTTGTTAGTCTTTGTTGTTCAAGTCCTGTTTTGAATCGTGCCGTCCTTAGGAGTGTTTTTTTTTCGTTCCCGTCAACTCTTTTGTTATTATCTGGACGCATTATAAATTGTTTAATATAACTGTGATAGCCCTAAAAACTACAATTGTAATTTTTTTTAAAAAAACTACTTGAAAATATTAATATCGGGCGTTAATGCATATTTTTTTAGAATTTAAAGTTAATTTATGACTCCCAGCTGCCAGATTAAATCAAGTTTTTTTTAGTAAAATTAGTCAATTTTGTTATTTTTAGCTTTTGGCAAAAAATCATCAATAGAAGCTAAAACCTGTTGACGCGTTAGACGTCGCAGTTTTATTTGTTGACGGTATTTTACTATTGCTATTTGTAAATCACTTCTGAAACTTTAACAAAAAGGGAGTTGTGACATATAGTTAAAGTTTGTCCATTCTTTGTTTTAGTTTTTTCATAAACTATTTTTTTATTTTAACTTGATTAAGTTCATACATTTTAGCTATTTGATTTATTATTCATTAGTATTAAATTTTTACTTTTTAATTGGGTTTTAATTGGTTTTACCATAATTATAATCATTCGATTAGAACTGCCCTAACGTAGAGGTCGTCTTAACGCAGATTTACCGCATTAGATTATTTTGAGACATAAATTGTCCATTTTAAAATCAAAATTAATATAGCTGACTTGAATTCGTCACCTATAATTTTTGGGAACTTGGAAATAAAGTTTAGAAACTTGGAGCTCCGCAAAAATAAGAACTTAGAGGCGAAAGTAAAAAAAAATGTTTGGGGTTAAGTGTGGACTTAGGCTTAAGCTTTAGGTGTTGGCAAGATCAAATTCTCGACTCCAAGTTCCAGCTCTAAGTTCCCTTGGCTAACACAACTCCAAATCAAAAATGCTCAACCGGTGGTAGCAGAAATTCTATAAAAATTAAAAACGATCTATTTATTGGATTTATTTTATTGGATTTTAATCATGTAATTATTTTACGCTAAAACGATTAACAACTTTTAGATAGAACAACTTGAATAAGACACACATAAAACGAATCATTATTTCGTTAAATCAATAAACACGACATTTGTTGCGGAATGTACTGCGCAATTATTTATTTATTTTAAAAAAAGTTAAATATGTGGTAAAAAAGTTTTTGCGCGGTGATTAATTCTAAAAGTATTTAAGTACAATGTTTATTGTTTAATATTTCATTATTGACATATCGTTGCTGGGTTTTTCAAATTTTTGTTTAAAGCTTATATTTATTTATTATTATTAATATATTATGATGTCGTCTACTTTAACATAAAGTTATAAAATAAACCATATAAAACAACTTATTTTTTAAATATCCTTTACGCAGTTTATTTACTACATAGGCGTAAATATCATTTTTTTTAATTTAATTTAATTAATATCAATCAGAATCATAAATCTACAAATATGCTAAACTTGCTTGACGACTCACCAAAAGTTAGTTTCGCACTAACAAATAGTGATCTCTCAAAAATAATTTTCTTTTTTTCATTGTATTGTGTCAATTAGTAATCTAAGTTTTAAGCTGTCAGGTCATTAGCGAAAAGCTTTAAGTTATGTTCATCATGTTTTAAAAATCGCGGGTTATAATAATTGGATGGAATCGACTCTAATCTTCGGTGTAATAATGCTGTTTTTATATACACATGTTTTTTTACTATTAGTTATGTGTAAAATCTAAACCAAATTCACATAAAACATTTTCTGTACGTTATTTTTTTGAATTATACAGGTTTAGTTCAGATCCAAATTAATATGATTTTACACGAATTGTTTTATTAATAACACCAATACGTATAATTTTAATAAAGATAAATATTTGCGACACGTAATTTAGACTTTTTTTCGTGTTTCATTTTAATTCATTTAAAACACACTTAATTTAATTGAAACAAAACTTCTTTTTTTTAATTGTAAAGGGATAAATTAAAATCAAAACTAGCGTATACTTTTATCTGTTTTGAATAGAATAAAAATAGTGTGTTTTTTTAAATAGGTTTTTATTTTATGACTGTTCAATTTTGTAAATGAGATATAGCGTGCAGACAGGCTGCATAAATAGAACGCAATAATAGATGTATCTAAATCTATTAATTTTTAATCAAATATTACAGATTTCAATATAAATACAAAATAGGATTTGTTGAAAAATGTTAAATTTTTAAAGCTTATTTTTATGATAGAACTTTTTTAGTGATTAATTCGAGACACTGTAAAACGTTTCCTGGTGACTATTGTATTTGGAATCGTTATTTTATTGTTGTTTGTATATTTTTTGTCAGTGAATTTTATATTTTTGGCTTCCTATTTTTTTCGTTGTGTATGTGAATCCAAAGCAAAAGTGTTTTTCAAAATTTCGATGGTCATTTTTTTAAAACAAAAACAAAAAAAACGTTTCCCAAAAACGATTTCTCACTGTTTCTGGGTCCACGGTTTAAATAAACTGTCTGTTAGAGTTAACTTTTGAAATTTTTTATTTAATTATTATAATTCTATATTATATTTCTATTCTATTCTATGAATGGTAATGTAAATCACAAGGAACTATAATAAGTGAACTATGTACACAATGCGACAGATTATCGTCTTTCAAGTTTAGGTTCAATTTTTGCATAGGCCAAATTTTGCAATTAATTTTGCTGTTTAAATTTTTAACATTTTGTCATGTTAGCTTCTATGTAGGGTCGTCACATATTAAACAAAAATTGTTTATATTAATTTCATATCGTACTTTTAGTCGTGTGTTTTGTTGAGTTCAAGCATTCATTCTGTTTCATTCATATATAACATCAATAAAAACTAATTTCTGATATTTACCGAGTCTTAAATTCTTATGTAGAATTTCCAAGAGTCAGCTCTAAAGGTAATCGCTCAAGAATCCGCTATGTGCAATTTGTCGGCATTTCAGTGATAGTAAAAAAAGCACGTTTAGTATTCTTAAATCTCACATGAGTGAGATTGAGGTCTGTAAACTGTCTTCGCAAATGTTGATTCTCTTTAATTCTTTATTTGGAAAACCACGCAGAAAATATTGAACGTATTATTTATCAATCTGAACGTCCAATCAGGTGTGCGCATTCCATGATCAATATGCTAATTATTTTTTTCTAAATATGCAAACACTAATTATTTATTATGCGAGATTTTAGAATTGAGAAGTACTGACGTTGTTATCACCTTTGGAAGACGGGTTTTTCCTCCCAAAAATTTCTAACGGATGAACTTTCTGTCGCAAATTATGAAACATCATTTCTAAAAGGGAAATGTTTGTGTTTTACATTTTTTCGTAGTGTCTAGTTTCCACGACGGGAGCAGGTATAGATAATGTTTGTTTAAACCCGAAGGCTATCTGGAAGCGACAAATTCAACAAGCCGTGGGTTTTTTGCATAAATTTCGTAAACAGATATTAATTTGAAAAATGACCGTTTTATTTTTCGCTTTTTCCTACAATGATAAGTCGATTTGCAATTTGCTTTTTTAATAATGTTAATTTTATTTTTTATTTTTTGATTTGCAAGAATTATAACAATAATGAATAAAAAAGAATGGATTGCGAATATTTTTTAAAAAATAAACAGGATTATAAATAATTGATATAATTTTAAATAAAAATTAAATAAACAGCCCTTAATTCTCATTTTTAAGAAGATTTTATAAATTTCAGTAATGTTTAAGCCATTCCAAATAATTATAAATGAACTGGTTGGCACTTCTCCAAAATGAGAATTTGCTTATTTGTGGACCGAAATTAAGGTAAATTTGCAGTTTCAAAGTATTATCAAAATTTTAAGGCCGTTTGGAACACGCTATATTATTTTAAAATAAAGTTTTAAGGGGTTTTGCTAAAACAAGTTTGTTTTTTGATTTGTCGCTACCTCGTGGCATTTCGGTTTAATATGATTGGCCCAACTATCAATTTAAAAAAATTAAAAAAATTGTTATTTATTCTTTGTGAAGTGATTATATAATATACCAAACCAACTTTAAAAGTGTTTTTATTGTATAAAATTTTTAATGGCCAAAAAACTAAATTAAAATATGCTGAAATAAGGAAATCTTAATTTGTACATTTTTTGTTATGTGGCACTTTACCTTTAAGAAAAACATTTTCTTTTAAATTTCCTACTTCATATAGTATCTTTCATCTTTTAAACTGCCTTTGTCTGTTGTATTTTTAAAGCCCAAAAAGTTTTTAAGTTTGCGAAACTTTTTTCCTTTCCATATTCCAATAACGTTATAATTAATGATGATGTTAATAAGACGTGTAAAGCGGTACTAGCGAAGCCGGCTTTATATTCTCGGAGCGTATATTGTTTTCGTAAATTGTATTGTGGTAAATAGGTTTTTTTTACTCGCTCCAGCTCGTGAATTGTTTTCGTTTTAAAGTCGACGGGCGCGGTGTGTAAAGTGAGTGTCGGCGTGATGCGGGAGTTTCGTGAATTGTTTTACTAAAACAACCGGCTTACACACTCTCACTCACCCGCGCGGATTATATATTACAAGAAGCGCAGGACGGGGGCCGGCTAAATGAGGGAGATTTTGGTTCGGGGATCCGACCGAGAAGGGCCGAAACCTACCTCAAAAACGGTAAAGAAAATCAGCGACTAAGCTAAGCCTAAGCAAAACCTAAGCTAAGTCTAAGCCTAAGCAGAACCCCTAAGCCTAAGCAAAATCTAGGCTAAACAATACCTATCCTAAGTCTAAGCAAAACCTAAGCCTAAGCAAAATCTAAGCTAAGCAATACCTAACCTAACCCCTCCTCTGCTATGTTTGGGGTAGGTTTTAGCCTTCGGCGACCCGACCCGACCTGAAATTTAACAGCTATATTGTTTTTGACTTTTAGACTGCCGCCCAAATTTTTTTAGACTTTAATAAAACCCGATAAGGTTATAGGCATCTTGCACTGGAACTCGCTTTATACATGAAATAATGGATAATTACCTATCTCCTACTTATCTTTTGTAGTATGCAGATCAACCCTCCAAAGCGCGCGAAATTTCGATCGGTTGATCTGCATACTACAAAAGATACGTAGGAGATACGGTAATTATCCATTATGGCGACTCGCTATGTTTATTGCATACTTTATGTATAAACTGAGTTCCAGTGCAAGGTGCCTATACCTATTTCACTTAACTTACGTTATGTATAGATTTTTGACAATAGCAGGTGGACTGACAAAATGTAAAACAATAAAAAACTGCACATATTCATCAGTATTATGTGTTATGTTATGCTGTTATCAGCTCTGTTATGCAGTCGTTTAGAAATATAACAGCATTAATATAGCAAAATATTTAATGTTATAAGAAGTGACTATTTAAGTGAGTTTCAGAGTTTACCAGCGGCAAAAACTTATTAAGTTTCTTGTAGTTTTCGTTCAGAAAACCGCGTTGTATGGTATTATCAAAAATATATAATACTAACTATTATATTAAGGAAAAATATGTCACTCAGTCTTAGAAGCGAAACAATTTGGTGCCATTTTTTGGGCACTGCCATTAATTGTTGTGCACAAAAAATGGCAAAACAACTGCTATTATTGGGGCAAGTGTCGTGTAAATGAGCATTGTTCAAAAAGTTGCATTGTTTTTGCGCATATCTTGGCATGCTAACGCGAATGCACAGCATTTTAAAGAACACTGCACTTTTTTAGCAATTTTATGCGCATATACGCGCATATACTGCACATAAAATGGCACAACCGGAAGACACAAAAAAAATAAACTGGATGAAGAGTAAAACCCGGTAGTAAAATGTGTTTTGTTCAAACGACTTCAGTTTTAAAATTTAGTTTATCAACTCGATTTTCTTTCTAAAACGCGAGAAAATTTAAGTATGAATTGAAATGTATGAATTGTCAAAATGCAATTACAAAAAATACTAAAACGCGATAACATAAGACAAAAAGTGAAACAACAACGATTTTTTTCTTTATTACACAAGAAACCAAGTAAATAAATAATTTTTATTTTCATTGTATTATACAAAATTCGAATAAATATAATGAAGAAATTATACTCCATTATCGTTTTAAAAAAACAAATTTCACTACTGGGTTTTACTCTTCATCCAGTTTTTTTTTTGTTTCTTCCAGTTGTGCCATTTTATGTGCAGTATATGCGCGTATATGCGCATTAAATTGCTAAAAAATGCAGTGTTCTTTAAAATGCGGTGCGTTCGCGTTAGCATGCCAAGATATGCGCAAAAACAATGCAACTTTTTGAACAGTGCTCATTTACACGGTCACTTGCCCCAATAATAGCAGTTGTTTTGCCATTTTGTGCGCACAACAATTAATGGCAGTGCCCAAAAAATGGCACCAAATTGTTTCGCTTCTAAGACTGAGTGATATATTTTTCCTTCATATAACATATAGTATTATATATTTTTGGTATTATGTTTAAGAAAATTTTTTTCTTAAATTTAAAAACATATATTTTTTTCAGATATTAATTTTAAATCACAAAAGCCGACTGCGTGAAATAGGTTAGCATTTATTGAATATAAAATACGTTTGTAAAATTTTTACCTGACCAGAAAATTTTTTAATTATAAAACCGCGTTTTTTATTGCCAATTTGATTATTAAAATTTTAAAACAACGTTGTAAAGTTTCTTGTTTCGTTTCAAAAGCTCCAGATTTATCGTTATTAAAATGTTTTTAGCAGCATGTAGCTTTGTGAAAATCGGTTATTTCTCGGTAAGACGGATTTGGGACCGAAAATTATGTGCGGCTGGTCCTGGACTTTAAAATTGTATAAAAACGTCTATTTTAAATGTTCCATATTGGTTCCACTAGTCTTGGTTTTTTCTGGAAACAGATGGGTGCTGTCCTAGTGATAACGTAGCTTTGTTGTGATTGTATTTCTATCCCGGTGAAAATTGTCTATACGTGTGATGTAAATTACGGTGGGTGAGCAAAATGACAACTTTGCCAACCGCGCAATCGGAAAAGATGCAGCTTCTTTGCCAAGTAATTTTACATAATAAAAGCGGTAGAAGGAAAACGCTTTTTTGCATGTATTTTAAAATTTAAGTTATAATTTAAAGTTAGTTTTTTTTTGGTCGGCGGTACTCAAAAACAAATGACTATTATCTAAAATACTACATATTTTAAGGGTAAATATTCATTTTAAAAATTCTGAAAAATTAAATAAAAAAAACGGGTGTGCTTCTATGTTTTTGTCTATTATTAAATGGAGCATCCTATTGTTTAGTCATCAAATGTAAAGTAAAATACCGTAAATCTAAAGTTTTTTGAGTGGACCATGGTTGCTTTAAATTTTGTAAGTCAAATTTTAACTTATGTAAAGTTATTTTTGACGCTACGATTTTTACTTTTATGCGTGAGAATTTCAAAGACAATTATTATGTTAACCACCTCCCAATTGTTAAAAAAGCAAAAATGTTTGACTCTGCTATTTTACTTTAAAAAGTTAACACCAAAATATAAACGATTTATTTTTAATCAATGGACAAAGCTTTACACTGCTACAGTATGATTTACTTTACAAAACAATTTAGTTTATTTACAAGATTGGTGTAAAACTTGTTTATTTATTTTGTTTGACACTCTTGTTGCCAAATAGTTTAAGAGCCAACTGTGTCTTACGGTATTATAGGCAAATTATGCCTAGCTGACCTTGAAGAATTAGTCTTAAATCAATTATGTAACAACAATAACAATCAATTTAAAATTCCAAGCAAAAAGATTTAATATTAGAGATTAAGCATCATATTTTGAATATTATATTATCAAATTCTTTAATTCGGAACAAAACTACCAATTTTTAACGGCTAAAGTTGACTAATTTTTGTATATTTTCTAAAAGATTGTATTTTGATTTTATAAAATTCAACTATAAAATGAAAAAATCATAACTAAAAAAAGACTGAGTAGAAATAAACAAAGATATAATTCATTAAATTGGAATAGGTCTAAAACTAATGTTTTAATTTTTGAATTTTAGTTACATAATACATAAAATTATTTGTAAGTAATATAAAACAAAAGAGCATATATTATTTAAACTATTTTCGGGTATAAAGTTTATTTAGCGTTTTTATTATTAAATTGTATTTCTGAACCAAAAATAAATTGAGAGTTTATAGTTTTGGTTTAATTTGCAAGACACAATTTTTAAAAGTTGCAAATATTTAGATTTTAAACAATTTTTTAAGTCAACACATCCAGCATTACAAGAAAACTAGGTCAACAGGGTGGGTAAACAATTTGTTTGCAACAATTCTGTATTTAATCTTTAGTATGTGTTAAACTAGGTCACACTATATTGTTATTATTGTTTTAAACAACAAAAACAAAGCTGCATTTTGTGTTATTTGCAGTGTTATTGGATCAAAAAAATACATTTTAACGTAAAGTAAAATAAAAAATATATGTATAAAAAACAGCATAACAAGAATAATAAAAATAATTTAGCTATAATTTGTCAAGAAAAACAAAGAAAAAATGTTTATTTGTTTTTTTTTCTTATTTTTAGTATAAACGCAAAAAATTTGGGATTAGGGCTTAATTATTTCATAAAAAATATTTGTAATTGTAAAAAATAAGCGCATATTTATGTTTTGCATTAAAAGAAGGATAGTATTAAATTAATTTCAGAATAAAAAAAATACAAATTCAATTCATACTAATTTTAAAGTTGTGCACCTACTTTTTAAATAAAAATAATAAACACAAATTAAATCTAATATTTAATTTACAATTACAAAGATTGGTTTTAAAAACGCCCCAGGGGCCTATTTTATAAAGATTTTTCTAATTGTAAATTAATAAACGCAATTAATTTCTTCTTATTTTATTAATTAACAAAATACGTACGTAATTGTGGAATTTACAGACATGTGATTTTTTAACGTTTAAACGCAATTTTGTTAATATACTTTTTAATTAAAAATACAAAAAAATATGCGTTTATTAATTTACAGCTGTAAATTAATTACAAGCAATTTTTATGAAATAGGCCCCAGGCCAGTAATTTGGCTCAAACAATGAGGCGATATGGTTTTATATGACGTATATTCCAAAAAAGATTAGGAATTTTTTTATGTCTGTAACATTTAAGATCTAGATATTTTCAGAAAAAAATTGGTATGGATATTTTTAGATTAAAAATTCCTAATATTACAATAAATTTTTAAAATGACGTCAATTATTATAAAAAAATCATTATTTTTACATTATAATAATTTTTATTATGCATGTTCTTACAGTAACTAAACGGTTTCCATTTATAGGCGGCTCAAGATGCGTTGAGTAGTCACCAGACTGAAGATTTGAGTTCTGTTCACAATAATCCCCCCACGCCTCAGCAATCTCTGACCTCCGCCGCCAACGGTTTGGGCCAAAGCACCGCCAGCATACTGGCAGCCATGCAGCAAACGCAGATGTCTCAGTACCTGCAGCAACAGCAACAGGGTAGCTTGCTCCAGCACCAGCAGGTGGGTTTTAGGGATTAAAAGTATGTATTTACAAAATGTTGGATGCATTCAATTTAGTGAAACACTTAAGGCTGGTTCATACTTATGTAAAAACTCCTTTGGACAAAGTCCAAAAGACGTTTTTACATACGTTTATACGCTGTATTTGTCCGTTGGACTGTCCAAAGGACGTTTTTACATAAGTATAAACCAGCCTTAAGAAACTGTTTTTAAAATACCCCGATTCAAGGAGGCAGTTTTTTTCGGCTTTTGAGTGATAATAATTAAAGATTCGTTGTTTGAAAATGAAAATATGTTTTTTTTTTATTTTGGCTTCCCCTGTTTTAGAAATGCCTCCACGTTAAAACGGGAGGGGGCGGCGGTGCATAGATATGTATGTGGGTACCATTTACATTTTTTTATGTGTATGGCTACCATTTACAACATATATACGTACAAAAGTATAAGACAGTGTTTGACTGCGTATTATGGGCTTTGGTGTTTGGTGTTTGGTTCAACAACTCTTTGGTGTTTTTTAAAAATTTCAATTAGTGAACGTATATTTTGTACAAACTGTCTAACCAATTTTTTTAATATAAATTAATGCATATGTAACTTCAACACGCTTACTGGAAACATAAATTTTTAAATTTACCATTTATTTTTTTACAAATACAAATAGCGCATGTCACCCATACGGCTGCTATATAATTTGTTTTAGGGTCGATGGACCCGAGGGAACTTGGAGCCAATAATAAACATTGCTAAAACCTATTCCTAAGCCTAAGCAAAGCCTAAAAAAGATAAAAAAATTTTTTTGACGGCTCCAAGATCCCTACTTACGGCTCTAAAGAACCCGTACCACTCAGGTGTTTGTCTTGTTTTGAATAATCATTTATTACGTCTCGAGTAAGTTGTCTCAAATGTAATATGTAGATTAGTTTTCTTCTGTAGTAAATTAGAAAAATCTTTAACTTGTTGAACTTCAGTGCGCAATGGAAACAGCACCTCCGCCTATTATTTTATTAGTTTTAAAGTTTAAACCGTCGTTACTATGACAAAATGAACCACATTTCGTATAAAAAAACATGCGACTGTGACTCATTTTATATTTCTAATAGCACCTTACTAACTACGGAATAAATCACAGTCACGTGTATTTTGTAATGACTGTGGCTCATTTTGCCGTGGTAACGACGAAACGCAGGCAACGTGTAGGGGAAAGGGGACTGTTTGACATCGAGTTTAGAATTTTGTAAACAAACAAGTTTGGCAGGCGCCGACTAAGTTTTTTTAAAGTTTTTTTTTGTTTGTTTTCATGTTTTTATTTGTATGCGAAGGGAATTTCTCATTATCTTCCTTTCTGACATGAAATGAATATTTTTTAGAAAGGAAAAAAAATCGGCAGTGAAAATTAGAATTAGAAACTAAGAATAAAACATGGATTGTACAATTACAAAATGTAGAATTTATTTAAAACTAAAAACTATATATGTTTATTTAGATGTATTTAAAATTACCAAATTCCAAAAATATTTTAAAAATTAGTTTATCCTCAAAGTAAAAGTAGTCCTATACCGTTTGATTTAAGCATTTTTAAATTAACAGGCGTCGTTAAAAGGGAAATTTAATTAGAACAAAAAAGCTGAATCGAAAAAACACACATCAATTAAAATTTCAAAATTTAAGGGCTCCATCTCCATGTTGAGGCTAACATGGCGTCTCATATAAGTTCGATTTTGTTACATTGCGTTTAACAAATTGGGAAAATTTCATGTCTTTTTGTATTCATTTTTTTCAGCTGATCACTTATAAGGTATGGGATATAAAATGAGCACGCAGTCAAATTAATTCAAATTCGGTTGAAATAATTTTTAATTAACTTAATAATATTTAGTATTTGTTTTTAAGAA
The DNA here is from genome assembly GCA_030248175.1 of Microlaimidae sp. YZB2_3. NCBI lineage: Eukaryota > Metazoa > Nematoda > Chromadorea > Desmodorida > Microlaimidae > Microlaimidae sp. YZB2_3. The sequence goes on from JASAMX010006810.1 coordinate 18,414, forward strand.
TTTGAATTTAATTATATATTGTTTTTTATCAATTTTTTTTTGTAATTTTTAGCTCAAAATTTCAAGAAGCTCTAAAAAGCTCAAAATATTTTTAATAACAATTTATTTACGTAAGCATCGTTAAATAAAAAATTGGTTGCATAAATCAAATCGATCATATATATAAAAAGAAATTTTCGCTTGTGTAAACAAACATGGGTTGTACTTGAAACAGAAAAAATTGGACGTAAAAATTGATTGTCATTTAAAAGTAAAAAAACATTTATAAACGATAAAAATAGAAATATAAACAGTTGGTTTAAGATTCAATAATTTTTTAATTAATAAAAATAATATCATTTTTTTATACGAAGATCATAATTTTTATACATAAATCATGGATCTAACTAGACATACTTCGTATAATAATACATAACAAGTTGTTCTGAGCTAAAAGTTTTGTTCCTTATTTGAGAAAAAAATATTTATGACAAGCAGGAACAAAAGAATATTTTGAAGAGAAAAAAAAGCGCAAAGAAGGTTAAAATTAACTTTTTAACAAAATGTTTATACGATACATATTTTGAAATAATTTATTAGAATCTTTTGTTGGAACAAATATAAACGTTAAATGTATATAATTTTCCACAATCTCACGCCCATTTAACAAGCAAAGTTTATTAAAAAATTAAACGCCTAAGTTCTTAAGAAATATAGAGACAAGATAATTATATTTACACAAACAAAATAAAGTAGAAGTTTGTATAAGTAATATCGTTATTGTTAGTTTTCTGTGAATCATCTAGCTTTGTGAGGCTAGATTTACATATGGAAAAATAAACAAATCATCTAGTGTACAATACAAAATGTATAAAGAATAAACAATTTGAAAGCGCTTCAAAAGTTGTAAATGGGCGTAATTTCAAACTTTTCAAAACTTAATATTTACTACTTCTTATATTATAAAATGAGGTAGCAACTTGGACGAAATAACCTATTTTTTGTTGGTTTTAACTTTGTTCTGGGAATTTCACTTATTACAACTTATCTCAAAGAAGTAAATATAAAGAAAAGCGAGAGAAGCTCGCGACTGATTATTGAACGTTTAGTGACTTGTTTTATTAGTTTGTTTTCTATCAAAAAAATCACGCGGATAAACAGTTACAAAGGCGCTTTTCATACCTTAATTTCACTTTCTTGAAATTCAAGGATAAAATTAGAGTTTAAGGATTTATGGAATTCGCAAAGAATTTATTTTTATTAATCCGGAATGGCATAAATATTAAATAAAATAGAAAAAGTCTTTTAAAAATTTTTTAATTTAGTGGTTTTTGTTACATTTTTGTTAAATTTGAATACTAATTATGTCCAATTCTGCTGTTATATTTGTATAAAATTTCGCGAGTAAAACTTATTTGGTGTTTTATAATTTAAAATAAAAAAAGACGGGAAATTATTGCAAAAACAAAATACTAATGTTTCGAATCTCATACAGACCTGTGCACGGTCTGAAAATGCCCCCCGCTTTATAGAAGGATTTTCCCCCGCGTTTTATTGCCCCCCCCCCCCGGAAAAATGAAAAAGTACCAAAAAATTATGACGCATTTTCTACCTATTATGACGCCATCATTGCGAAATTTTTGCAATTTTTAGCCTATTTCAATGCATTTTAAGTTATTTTAGGCTTATTTTTACCTTATTTTCGCTTTGTTTGTCTCTTTTTCCCTTTTTCCTTTTTTTTCTTTTTCCTTTTTTTTCTCTTTTTTTCTCCTTTTTTTCCCTTTTTTTTCTTTCTCCCCTGCTTGCTCCTCGTTTTATTGCCCCCCCCGTTTTAAAAAAGTTGCCCCCGTGCCCCCCCGTTTTGAAATTGCCCCCCAATAAAACCTACCCCGGGAGGGGGGGGGGCAGAGTACAAGTCTGCTCATATAAGCTGTTTTTTAGACGGACAAAGGCCAAAGCAAAGACAAAAACAATACAAGGGCAGATACAAAATTTAAAAAAATTAATTTAAACCAGTTTTTTTTCACGCAAGATATTTTTTTTTAAATTACTGGTTATTTTTGTTACGCAATTTTTTTTTAATTATCGCCTCCGGCCTCTTGTGCTTTTAGATGTAGTCTGTATATAACTTAACTTGGAGCGTGGTAAATATGGATTATGAATATAAATAATACACTATAAATCGATTTTATTTTCAAAATTCATTGATTTAGCTCGGCGATTTGTTGCGCGGTCAGCTGTTGGCGCTGCAGGAACGACTGCAACTTAATTTGGTGCATCAAACACAACTCATGCAGCAGTTAACGCAATGCAGGGATAAGAAATTAACTGCCTCGGTATGAATTTCACATTTAGCAATCATGATAACTTCTATTATCTTACACATTTTTAATACAAAGAAACAGTCGTTTAACTCTTTAATTTTACAATTTCAGGGACAAATGTAAAAACAAAAAGAAGGTAATTTTTTGTAATGTAAAACTGAACTAAGAGCCTGTTTTGAATGTAAAACTGTTGTTGATGTTTGGCAAAATTTTAGCTCCAAGTGCAAATTCAACAATTAAGCTTCGAACAGCAGCAGCTTATTCAGCAGATCCAGATGCAGCAGCGCCATTATTTACTGCAACAGGGTGGTTCAGCTGCTTCCACGTCAAACGCCTCAACCAGTAGTAAGTATAGACTAGTTCTGAATAAGCGTCTTTTACTGTACGAGAGAGGGTACAAAAAGAAAAAATAAAATTAGAAAAAATCGTTGTTTTCTTAGTTTTTTTAGTTTAAACCTATAGTTAATTGAAATTGCTACACAATGATATTTTTCACTAGGTTAAAGTGCTTGAATGTATCAGTTTGTGCTATATAAATTTTGGTTTTTTAAATAACATCGCATCAGTTTGGAAATCATCACTATAATATTTTTTCGTGAAAAATGATTTCGAAATAGCAAAAATTAGGTTAAAACTTGTGCTTTAAAACTAATTTTAAACATACATAGATTTTTTAATGTTCTAGCTGTAAAATTATTTAAAATTTAAAAACTTATTTTAAAAAGTCCATTCCAAACTTTTTAATAGAAATATTTTTTTGTAAATGAAACATTAAAAATGTAGGAACCAAGCGCGAGAGCACCGCCATACCTACGAAGCGGCAAAAAACTAAAAAAAACCCAAAAAAGATTTTGCTTTTGTAATATTAAGAAGTATTTAAAAGATTTTGAAGGGAAGAGGTCGAGATTTTAAACTAATAAATATTCGAAATATTTAAAACAGTAAAATGTACTAGTCGCTCGCTGTTTCTCAATTTTCTCTCCTCGTACGATTGGCGCTGAATGTCATGTACCCTCTTCCTACACTAAAAATTCCTTATTCAGAACTAGCCTATAGAGTACTGTGCTTTATTGCATATTGTATTTTTTTAAGATAAGATTTTTATCTGGGTTATTAGGAAGGAAAACGTTGAATGGTATTTTGAAACTACCATTTAAAGCGTAGGGAGCTCTAAAGCTCAGCAGCTTGAATGAGCAAATTTAAAGGTTATTTACCCTCAAAACTTGTTGAAGCTATTCTATTTGCATTTTTGGGCTAATTTTTATCTGTTTTATTAAGTTTTAAAAAATTTAATGTACAGAAAATTTTCGAAAAAATAACATTACTATAACAGACTCTTTAATAATTTCTAAAACATTACTCTTTAGTTATTCAGGAAAATAGTATAAGAACAGAGGTCGCATTCTGAAGAAACCCTTATATTTAGCCCGTTAAATCCATTTCAAAGAAAATAAAAAAATAAATATATATTGTAAATAAATAAACATGCCGCATATGGGACAGAAAATGATTGCAATGAATTTTTTTAATTTTTTTTCTCGCGCCGCAAAACCACCTCGCGCAAAATAAAAAATTTAATCAATGCGCGTATATTATTTTTTATTAAATTAATCCTACGGGAGAAAATATTTAACCACCTCTCGAGTTGGGATAAATTCTTATTCTTAAAACAATAGAAAAAATTTAACCCGACTTTTAACCTACTAGGTAAAATTGATTTTTCACTCGCATCCTTAAGCACGTAAAAAAAATTTAACCCGGGGTAAATTTTAACCGCGTGTCAGAATGCGCGCCCAAGTCGGAGCTCCGGGGTCTTCCACCTAACGAAAATATCGTCGTTACTACAACAAAATGAGCCACTTTCATTGTAAAATACACGTGACTGTGACTCATTTTGTAGTTAATAGGGTCCTGTTTTTAATTTAAAATAAGTCATAGGCACACATATTTTATACGAACTTTGGCTCATTTTGCCGTAGTAACGAAAATATTAAAATAAAAGCGAAAATAGCAACACCTTTAAAAATTTAAACATAGCCAATTTATTTTTTTTTTTAAATTTATCATACTTTAAAATTAAACTTCAAAAATATCAAGAAACCCTCCCAAAATGTTGTTCGCATGGTATTAGGTACTGATTCGGCTGCTTTAGTCACTGATTAACATAACCGACATAAATAAGCCACTAAGTGTGCATGTACCTCTTTTCAATTAGCTGTACCGTTTTCAAATTTCCTTCTAGCAAGAAAAAAATTACAAACACACTGTGATGGATATTTTTTTGGCATCTTTTGCTGCTTTGATAAGAACTGAAGTATTTGAACCCTGATATGTTGAATAACTAATAAATAGTTATATCGTTATCCATCTAGATTGCAATGCATATAGTAATCATTACAATAATTCCCATGATTCATTACAATTAGGCATTCACAAATAAAAAAATTTACCCGTTGCCAATCTTTCTATGATATACTTGTGTAGTTTTCAAGCCCCACCATTACAATTGTGCATTCGCAAATAAAAGGCTTACTCGTTGCCAATCGTCCTACGATATACATATTTGTCTACTTTTCAGTCTCCACCTTAAAAGTTGTGCCAAAAATATATAATATTAGATATTATAGTATCATATATTCTTTGTTATGCATTCACAAATAAAAAAAATTTACCCGGTGCCGATCCTTCTACGATATATTTGTCTACTTTTCAGTCTCCACCTTAAAAGTTGTGCCAAAAATATATAATATTAGATATTATAGTATCATATATTCTTTGTTATGCATTCACAAATAAAAAAAACTTACCCGGTGCCGATCCTTCTACGATATATTTGTTTGCTTTTCAGGCCCCAGCCAGCCGGCCACGGACGTGCAGAAGCTGTTCGAAGGTCTGGCGGCGGCGGAGTTGGCCAAGGCGCCCAATGGCCTGAGTCCCGTCATCGGCCAGGGGCTTCTCGGCGGCGGTCTGAGCAACGGCTTGGGCTCCGCGTCGCTTTTAGCCCAACTCCAGCAGGGTCGCAGCCCCCTGGAGAATTTAACACTCACTCAAATAGCTAGTCAGGTGGGTTCCGAATTTTTTTTTATTTTGTATATAATACGCTTTATTCACAGCTCTTACTTCCACGCGAATCTTAAGGTTTAAATGGTTAATTTGTAAATCTAACATAATAAAAAGTTTGTATATACGGTGTTGTTTCATTAACAAGAACATGAATAATAGGTTTTGAATTTTCTTACGCGGTTTTACAACTAAAAACTTAAAAGGATTCTAGCAAAAGACGAAACAAAGTTTTGAAAAAAAAGCCTTATATTAAATGGAATAGTATAAAGCTACATAAGTCTAAAAACTAAATGCCAGAAAAGACTGAAACAAGTCTCTTTAAAACCTGTAAATTAATAACAGATTTTGTGAATTTTTCAGAAAAACAAAACCGAATAAAAACAATACGTGTAAAAGCTTTAGTTTGCGTTTTTTAACCATTAATAAAACTTAATTCACATATATTTCTCTCAAAGTGGATTAACTTTTACATGAGTTAACCAGCTGTAAATACCACAGTATTAGTTAAGTCACACGTCGTCAAAACGATACAAAAAAGTATAACGCAAGCGTCACAGTAACCATGAAAAATTTCTGTCAAAATAAGTTATCGCATTGCGCATTAAATTTTGTAATTTATCATTATTTTCGTATAAAGCAAAACGTACCGCCATATTAACGGCTTTTTAAAATCAAATATCAAGTTTTAAGTCCGAAAAACATTGAAAAATTCAGATTTAATATAAGGCGACTTTTAATTTAACAAATACATTGACAGCTAATTTGTTTTATGTAATAAATAGAAACATTAAAGAAAAAGTCGCCTTATATTAAATCTGAATTTTTCAATGTTTTTCGGACTTAAAACTTGATATTTGATTTTAAAAAGCCGTTAATATGGCGGTACGTTTTGCTTTATACGAAAATAATGATAAATTACAAAATTTAATGCGCAATGCGATAACTTATTTTGACAGAAATTTTTCATGGTTACTGTGACGCTTGCGTTATACTTTTTTGTATCGTTTTGACGACGTGTGACTTAACTAATACTGTGGTATTTACAGCTGGTTAACTCATGTAAAAGTTAATCCACTTTGAGAGAAATATATGTGAATTAAGTTTTATTAATGGTTAAAAAACGCAAACTAAAGCTTTTACACGTATTGTTTTTATTCGGTTTTGTTTTTTCTGAAAAATTCACAAAATCTGTTATTAATTTACAGGTTTTAAAGAGACTTGTTTCAGTCTTTTCTGGCATTTAGTTTTTAGACTTATGTAGCTTTATACTATTCCATTTAATATAAGGCTTTTTTTTCGAAACTTTGTTTCGTCTTTTGCTAGAATTTCCGCCTTTTAATGCATTAAATTCAATGTCATTTATTAAAGATATAAAACATTAAAAAATTTACTCATTTTAAAAGAAACGTCATGGTGTCCTCATGATATGAATACAATTATTTTCATATCCAAAACTTCAATGTAATTTTAAGCAGTATACTATACAAAAATTAAGTCTGGGTAACTCCGTAAAATTGTATGGAACCTGAAAGAACCATATAAAATAGTGTGTTTTTCTTCTGTTTAAATTTTTTTGTTAGACCTGATTTAACCACTTTTTTGGAAATTAGCTTTATTTGGACTTTTGTTTTGTGCTTGATTTTTCTGGATTGATGGTTTATTTTTAAACAACAAAACCACACCATTGTAAATGGTTTTTCCAGGTTCCATACAATTTTACGAGGTTACCCAGATACCAGTCTTTTCTCGCATTAAATTTTTGGAGTGATTGTAGCTTCATAGTATTCCATATAAAAAAGAGTTTTTTTCTGTTTCGATTTTGATAAATTTCCGTCTATTGAAACATTGTACCCCGCAGCGCTCACACGTCACCCAAGATTTATTTCATTTTATTTTTTAAAATATTTTTATTGTTGCCATATGGCTGCTAATTAGTGAGAAGGATATTTTTTCGCTCTTCTCGTTGAAAATTAGTAAATTTTATAAAAAGGTAAGGAATTATAATTTAAACCAAAAAAATAACCACAAGAATGTGTATTACTGAATGAAGTTACTTAATATGTAATTAGTAAGGAAAAAAAAGTGTCACAAGTACCCCAGTACCTAATGGGTAACTTAAAAAAAACTGGTCGTTTTTCACATGAAC
>JASAMX010006812.1:0-33991 GCA_030248175.1 Microlaimidae sp. YZB2_3
GTTGTACTTCGTTCAGTTACGTATTGCTCTAAAGCACTTTAGCCTTAGCTTTTGCCAAACTAAAAAATATGGGCATATTCGTAAATTTTAAGTATTATCCCTGTTTTAAGGGGGTGGCGAAAAAAAAGCACCCGCCGCAAAGGTGGAAAAAAACACCCGTGCGCAAGGCGAAAAAAAGCACCCGAAAGGAGCGAGTGACAATTATCAGACAGCGGCGTTTATTTCTTACGTTGAAATTATTATGTTATAACTTATTGTAAATATCACGTTATAAGTTATTATAAAGCTTAAGTTAAAAATTCAGTAACATGCATGCATTAATACTTTAATATATTTTTTTTTTAATTTTTGTATTTGTGTGTGTGAGTATGTGTGTGTTTTTATAAACATAAAATTTAATTTAAAAATATTTGCAAAGTAAATAGATCAAAAATGAAATAAAATTAATTTAAATCCATTGTGTTCTCTGCTGATAAATGAATGCTAATAAATCATGAACAACCTGTATTAGCTTCAAATTTTCATGAATTTTAAATACGCGATTTTTCTATTAATAATACTGTAAAATATTTAGGAAATTTTTGCGGTGTGTAAAAGTTTCGTGTTATTTACCTTTCGTCTTTAAACAACTTGTCTTCTGCATCTTGTCTTCAGAAAACTTCCCTTTTAGGTTCGATTTTGAGAACATGCAAAGTAAAACTTTATTACCGTAAAGATTGCTTGATTTTTAAGGATTGCATAAGGATTTAAGGATTGCGAAAGAAGTCGCAGTCCCCACTGCGAGAAAACTAACACTGTGTAAAAAATCGCAGCGCGGGAAAACTTGCAGAAAATGGCGGATTTTTGCGAGAAAAGTCGCACACGAATTCGAAAATGCGGCTTTTCTCGCAAAATTTTGGTCAAAAATTTAATGTACAGTCGGACATTCTCTTGTGTTATATATTCTTGCCCGGGGTAAATTGCATCATGAATTCTGGGAGAGAGGTTCTAGGGTGTGCTTCCATACTCGCTGGCTTTCTAGGGGGGTAGGCCCAAGATGAAAAATTTTGAAATCTTAAAGAGGGTCAGGGTGTCTGGTTTTCAAAAGAAAATACTTTAGAAGTGTCTGATTTAAAATTTGGAGGGGAGTCAGTTTAAAAAATTGGAGAACTTGTTGATAAGAACTTTATTTTTGTCTAGGAGGGTCCAAAAGTTTGAGATTAAAAAAGGGGGGTCGAGGTGGACCCCACCTTACCTCCCTTTTTCACTGATATCAATTTTCATTAAATAATCATGTTTTTGGTTTGGTGGGAACATTAAGATTTTTTAGCAGACCTGTGCCCTGCCCACCCCCGGGGTTAAAACGGGGGGGGGCAATTCCAAAATGGGGGGGCACGGGGGGCAACTTTTTTGAAACGGAGAGGGGCAATAAAACGGGAGGCAAGCAGGGGGAAAAGAAAAAAAGGAGAAAAAAGAGAAAAAAAGAAGGGAAAAGGGAAAAAAGGGACAAAAAAAAGCGAAAATAAGGTAAAAATAGGTCTAAAATGGCTTAAAATACATTGAAATAGGCTAAAAACTGCAAAAAAATTCGCGATGATGGCGTCATCATAAGTCAAAAATGGCGTCATAATTTTAGGGTACTTTTTCATTTTTTGGCAGGGGAGGGGGGCAATAAAACGGGGGGGGGGGGCAAATCCTCCAATAAAACGGGGAGGGGGCATTTCCAGACCGTGCACAGGTCTGTTTTAGTGATTTGTCATTTTCTTGCCAAAACCTAACGTTTTGCCGGGTATATACCTTTTGCCGAGCTTTTGCCAGCTAATTTCAGTTTAGCCGCGCCTTAGCTTTAGTACTAAGCCAAAAAAACCTTTAGTACTAAAGCACTTTAGCCTTAGCTTTAGTACTAATGACACCCGTAATGTGGACTATAGAAAATTTGCATGTTTGGCCAGCTGCACACTAAATAAAAATTTCTACCATATGATAATGATTTGTTTATACATTGATCTAATCACACAGCACTGTTGCATTTTTTTAGTTTGATGAAATGTCAATTGAAAAAATCATACTCACAGCAATCTTTGACAAGCACGAAATCGCCACTTTTTCAAATTTATAGTTGTTTCTTACACATACAAATGTAATCTTCAAATTGAAAAAATGGCGATTTCGTGCTTGTCAAAGATTGCTGTGAGTATAATTTTTTCAATTGAAATTTCATCAAACTAAAAAAAATGCAACATTGCTGTGTGATTAGATCAATGTATAACCAAATCATTATCATATGGTAAAAATTTTTATTTAGTGAGCAGCTGGCCAAACCAAATGCAAATTTTCTATAGTCCACATAACGTCCATCTCAGACTAGTCTACATCTTTTCTGTCTAAGCATACGCCCGGGGAAAAATCGCCCTTTTTTCCTGCTCTATTCTTAAAGCATTTTTCAAGGCTAGTTTAATAAATAAAACTTTGAATTAATTTTGTTATCAGTAATACAGGAATTAAAAAAGTACTCTGTTGTTTTCGCCGTTTTCCGCGCAGTTGAAGCAGATGGCGCTACTGGTTCTGTTTCTGCCACCAATTAAAACTGGGCGCGCATTCTGACGCGCGGTTAAAATTTACCCTGGGTTAACTTTTTTTTACGTGCTTAAGGATGCGAGTGAAAAATCAATTTTACCTAGGTAAAAGTCGGGTTAAATTTTTTCTATTGTTTTAAGAATAAGAATTTATCCAACTTGAGAGGTGGTTAAATATTTTCTCCCGCAGGATTAATTTAATAAAAAATAAAATACGCGCATTGATTAAATTTTTTATTTCGCGCGAGGTGGTTTTGCTGCGCGAGAAAAAAAATTTAAAAAGATTCATTGCAATCATTATCTGTCTTATATGCGGTAGGTTTATTTATTTACTATATATATTTATTTATTTTTATTTTCATTGAAATGGATTTAACGGGGTAAATATAAGGGTTTCTTCAGAATGCGACCCCTGGTCTGTTTTTTTGTGCCGTTTCTATGAGGGAATGTTGGTTGTCTGCTATGTACAATCCTTATTGTTGCCAAAAGGCTGTTATTGTGCGGTTGGGAGTTTTTATTTGTCTATTTTCCAAATTTTTTATTTTGATCAATAAATCAAAAACAAGGTCCTAAATAAAAAAAGTGCTTCCTAAGAAAGTTGCGTAATTCCTTCTTCTTTCTAATGAGCCCATGTTTATTTTTGATCAATCAGTAACGAATGAGGAATATCGCTTTTAAGGATGGAGCGTTGGAATAATAATAATAATAATAATAATAATAATAATAATAATAATAAGAAGAAGGGAATTTCAAAATTTTTTTTGTTTTTCAGAGGCACGATCTTGAATCAACCGGTCTTCTAAAGCAGACATTCGAGTTTTAACTTCACACTTAACCTTTGACATTTCCCTTGGAAGATCCAATAAACGACCAAAAACCACATGGGATTTTGGTCTTAACCTGTCTAAATGCTTGTTCAGAAACCGTTACGCATAGAATGTGAAAAAGATTTTCACAGACAGCTAGCGAGTCCTTTTCCATGTTTACGGACTTCTTGCAGTGACCGCAGATAGACATAACGATAAAAGAGAGTTGTTTTTAACTGGTGCTTGAATGTATAGATGGGAGACTGGCTGAAAAGGGCCGCTGGGCGACGATAATTAGTGTACCGCTGAAGAAATAGTTGGGAAAATCGGATTACAAGCAGTCAAATTTTTCAAAAAAAGTGTTATTTCCACCGCGGAGACATGACTGCGCCCAGGAATTTTAGGTATTAGTGCTTTGTGCTAAGTGGTGAAGCTGTAGAAGAAAGCACGAAAAACAGCACTAAACACAAGAAAAGTTTTCAAATATAAACTGCTGCTGCGTATCAGGAAATTTCTTGCATAAAAAGTTTAACCACTAAAACAGAGAGAACGCCAGAGAAAACAGAAAACCCGACTAAAGTTAAAATCCTTCAGGCTGACATTAAGGGCATAACCGCTCGCCCTCAGCAAGAAGAGAAGAATAAACGCGCGAGACTAAAAATAATAAAAAAAGTTGGCGGGTGTGCCATTTTTGCGGGTGTTTCTCTACCGACTAGTTTAGAGACAAAATTTTTTCAACTTCCAATTTCAATTTAAGACGTTCAATAAAGATAAATATGTAAATCGTTTAATTTGCGCGTGAAGATTTTAACATGAAATTGTTAAAACTAAGGCTTTGCTATCATTTAAAAAACAAAATTTTTAAACACCTTTCGTTTTTATCACTGCGTAATATTAGAAACGGCGAACAATTTTTATCATTTTTATATGCTTTAAAAAACAGTGTTACAGCTATTTAAAAAAAATCATATTTGAATGTGTATTAATATCAATATTATACATATTTTGTGATTTTTGTTTTCGTTTTGTAATAGTAAGAATTAATTATCAGGTACACAAATATAAAAAATAAAAATCTATAAACACTACTGTATTTTTCATTAAAATACAAAAAATTGATATAGTGGTTTTTTTGAGAGAAAGCACATTGCACAAGGTTTTTAGAACTTTTTCCCGAATTTTTATTTCAAGGGAAAACAGTTTATATTTAGATTTTTAGAATTTTATAAGGCCAACAATGTCGTAATACTTTAGGGGTTAGGACAAGATAATGGTATTTTGCAAGCCCCGGGGTTCGAATCCCCTTTAGAACAAGTGCTATTTTTACCTCTTTCTTCCTAATTTATTGATTTTGTATCTATTTTAAAGTGTTATTTTTTAATATTATTTTGTGATATTGTTTGTAATTTCATTTTTTAAATATTTTTCAATAAATATTGAACATTAAAATACAATTAGAAAAAAATTACTTACATCTTTTTATGTGATTATTTTCTCTTTTCTAACGAAAATTTAAACAAAAGAAAACCTTCAATTCTGGCTGTTGTTTTTAAAAATTATCAGTTTAATGAATTGTCGACCTATTTTGATATATTTATATGTAGGGTAGCGCATTCAATTCGGCACTTTTTCCAATTGGGCATTTTTAATTTTGGACTATATCTTTGGTAATTCTAGACAGAATACGACGTTTGATAGCTCAAATGAGAGCTAATTGTAGATGACTGTCGTGAGCTTTTTATTTGTTATGTTATAATATTTTCATGTGAAATTGTGTGATTTATAAAACATAAAATTGTTACTCGTTTTTAGAACATGAGCAATTCATGATTACGCAATAAATTGGTTTAAAAATTAAACTGTACTGGTAAAATTTAGTCTATTTTCCGAATATTTAATCCCCGTGGTTCTACGTTGCGTCTGTGGTGAGCAATCGTTGTAAAATAAAATAGTGTAATTTCGGCACACATATTGCTGTAGGTAAAAACGGGTTAAATTAATTGGTCGGGTGTTAAATTGTAGTAGTAAATAGTTAAAAAACAACGTTGAAATGTGTAGGGGTCATAGCACTGCACTTAAACTCGATTAAGGGGTTCCTTTTAAAAAGTGCCGAAATTAAATGCACTTTTTTTCCCAAATTTTGCTCATTTTGATACCATTTGGCATTTTATCTGTAAGTTTTTGCCAGTTACACCTTGAACAACAAGTAGAAACTCAAATTAAAGAAAACTGTCTGGAGATAATGATAGGCTTTTAAACTTTTGAAAATGATGGTTTTTTGACTGAGAAACAATCGATTGTTTGTAAAGTGCCGAAATTAAATGCACACATTTAATTTCGGCAATTTTTCATTTTTAAAAAAACTGATTTAATTAAGTAAAAAAAACTACTTTCGTGCAGTAAAACTTTGGTTACGCAACGCAGTATTGTTAAAGCTTTAAAATGACCTATCAAACATGAAAATCGGGCCATACAGTGAAAAGTTACATCGGAAAAACAAAAAAACGCCGAAATTAAATGCACTACCCTATTTCGAATTATTTAAAATATCACTTTTTGGCTTGTTTCAAAATAATATATTTTGTGCGTTTTATTTTGTGTTTTGTTATATTGTCAATTATCTGATAAACAAATAAGAAAATTAAAAATCTAAAAACATTATTGCATTTTTCATTAAAATACGAACAATTGATATATTGATCTTTAAAATTACTCGAATGTTGTGCAAGATGATTAATTTTAACGGCCAAAGATTAATTGCAAAGTGTTTTCACAGAGATTGTTATTCTTTAATTTAAAAAAAAATTCTTACCGATTTTTTTAAATTTTAATACACATGCAACCGTTTGCATGTGCTTTTAAAACGCATGCAAACGGGTGTATGTGTTTTGAAAACACATGCATACGTATGCATAATTTTCAAAATCACGTGCAACTGTTTGCATGTAATTTTAAAACATGCAAACAGTTGCATGTAATTTAAAAACACTTGCAACCGTTTGCATGTGATTTTAAAAAAAATGCATACGTATGCATATTTTGCATACGGTTGCATGGTTTTCCATGGAACCGTTTGCCAATTTATAGAATCACATGCATAAGGATGCATATTTTTCGAAAAACATGCAACCGTATGCATAAAAAAACAGGCATACGTATGCATGTCGTTAGGATCCACACATATCCCGTATAATTATTCTCCGTTTCTCATTCTTCTTTTTTTAATTATTAATTTCATATATTCTTGGCCGCACTCATAAAGCGCGATTAACCAAGGATTAACCAACCATTGTTGATTGGTTTTTGCATTGGCTCACATAATATAATATGAATTGATAAAAAACTCAATTCCTTTAAATGATTAATAATGTACAATAAACTTATAACATAATCAAACATACAGAGGAATTAAATTTTTATCAATTTAAATTAATAATGTGAACCAATGCAAAATCAAAATAAAATTCGTTTTTTTCAATTTTTTTATTTCGAAATTATTAATATCATGTATTTAACTTTTTTTAAATATTCTTAAAATTTGACTATTAATATAAAAATATTTTAGTTAAAACAGTATGTACACGTTTCAAGTCATAAAACATGACAAAAGTCCAAAAACCGCGTTTAAAGTTAGTTTTTATCAGCTTTTAATCCGATTCTCTCCTTGTCCATCAAAAAAAGACGTCTTTACTTAATCTTTGGTTAATCGCGCTTTATGAGTGTGGCTACCTTTACGATCGTGATCTTTGCCGACGGTTTTGAAAAAATGCCGACGGTTTGATAGTAAAATTTCTATAAAAACATTAATACCTAAAACAAACTGTCGGCACTAAAAATATAGATAAAATATATCATTCTACGCAAAATCAAACTTAAATTTTGAATAATTATTTGCAACATAGCATAAAATTTTATATTGAAAATCGTGGGGAAGTTGCCGACGGTAGTAGGATGTTGAATGAATTTAAAAAGTTTTTAGAGAATCTTGATTTTAATATTAACTCTTAATTTCGGTTTTCAAGAACATAAAAACGTTAATTACACTTTAGATTATTGTGAAATAAACGAATAAAATAAAATTTAAAGTATCAAATTATGGCGTTTTTTGGAGATTGCATATGCCAATTATTTTAATTTGCATATGCTCCGCCCCTCAAAATGTAGGATTTGAAGCTTGAAGGAACTAAAAAATTTTTAAAACTATTTTTTGTTTATCATTTTTAGTTGAACCGATGTTCAACTAGCTTCAAACAAGCTTCAAATCCTACATTTTTAGGGGCGGAGCATGTGCAAATTAAAATAATTGGCATATGCAAATTCCAAAAAGCGCACGCAATTCGATACTTTAAATTTCAATTTTTTCGATTGTTCCGCAATAATCCAAAATGTAATTAACGTTTTTATGTTCTTGAAAACTGAAATTAAGAGCTAATATTAAAATCAAAATTCTCTAAAAAACTTTTTAAATTCATTCAATATCCTAAAACCGTCGGCTAATCCCCGACGGTTTTCAATATAAGATTTTATGCTATTTTGCAAATAATTATTCACAATTTGGGTTTGATTTTGCGTAGAATAATATATTTTATCTATATTCTTAGTGCCGACAGTTTGTTTTAGGTATTAATGTTTCTATAGCAATTTTACTATCAAACCGTCGGCATTTTTTAAAACCGTCGGCAGAACCGTCCGCAAAGATCACGATCGTGCTACCTTTTTAATTTTTTTAAATTATTTTTTTAACCGTCCATGTGTTGAGTTTTTACATGGCCCCCTGAACAACGCAATGACTTGGTAAAAACGTGAATAGAAGTTGCACATTTTTTGGTATATTATATTTTTGGTTAATAAGATTTATACAAGGCATGTAAATTTTTTCCATTATATCAGCGGTTATGCCCATCACTGCCCGTTTTATTCAACTCAACGAGCCAAGCAGGCAAAAGGTTACCCGCGTTCATGGTTTACGTTGTAAATTACTCTGCATCTGCACAAAGGAATAACACGTGAGTTTTCTTACTTGGCGTATTGTACATTATGTATTTCCTTTATTAATATTGATTAGGCTTTGTATGTATTACGTCTAATAAATTTTTACTGGAAAAAAGTTAGAGAATTTTTTGTCTGCATTAAAAAGTTTTTTTTAAAACCATGATGACCGATAATTGGCTGTTTTATTTATTTATAACTATTTTTCTAAAGATTTTTTGTTTAATATATATCTTCAAACAATAAAAAATTCATACGATTTATTAGTTAATTTTTGAAAATTAGTGTTTTATGGTAAAAACTTATGTTTTAAAAACCTAAATAATTTACAATAAAAGAATATGGTTGAATTATATCAGGCTGACGCTGAAAATTAGAATGCAGATATGAGGGGACCAATTAAAATTGTGCAGTAATGACGTTTTTTTAAACAAATAAAAACACAGATTTTTTTCAATTCTTTTTCACAAAATATACAAAAATTAACCAACTTTAGCCCTTAAAAAATTGCATTTAGGTTAAAAATTAAGTAATTCAATAAATAATTATTAAAAAAAATTTTTTATTTATTATTTTTATTTTTATTTTTAAACATTTTTTAAAAATAATTAAACAAACTTACAACATACATTTAAAGTTTTTTTACTCAGCTCAAAAAGTATGGTATTTGTGCTGTTCGCTTCTTTTTTTATTTTTACAAAAATTATGTTATATATTCCAAACGTTGTTTGTGAGAGAATATTTTCTAGGGATTTTATTTTTAACGGCTTACTAAATTTGTTGACATTTCGTATACCAAAGATGAGATTTACAGTTTTAATTTCGTCAAAACAAGCATTAGACATTTCTAACCGCTTTTATATTTGCATATATATGGAATTTTACTGTACATAAACTTAAACAATTTAAACCATACATAAACTTTATTTTTTATGAATTCACAATTTTCGGAGCTTCAATTCGAATATCAATTCAATTCACAAAGGAAAAACCTCCTTTCCGAAGCTTAGTTCAGTGTAAACAAAACATAATCTGTGTTTTCCTGTAATAATTGGGATTCATTGGCGACATTATGTTTGTAAACTGTACAATTTAATCCCCTGTTTACATCTTGATTGGGACTCTACACTTGTGAGCGGTAAATCTTACCAGTGCCAAAACAAAGAAATCCAAACTGGTGAAAACAAAAAATCTTCTCCACCATGCATAAAATCTTAACGGCAAAATTTTGTTATAATTTGACAAAAAATTAAAATTATATAAATAGCAATTAAAAAAACCGGGGCAATATAATTTTTTTGCAACGAATAAAAAATATTAAAAAAACTCGAAAAACCGCATAATGCATTAAAAAAACGTATCGTTTGACGCGAAATACGATAAAACGTTATTAAATGTTATTATTATCAAAATGTTATAATGATCGTTTGCCATTTTGTTAAAAATTGAATACAAATTATAACGACGTAAACAATGAACGCGAGTAACCTTTTTCCTACCCGGCTCGCGCGCGGATAACTTTTTTCCGGCAACCTATGTAAGAACAAGCATAAAATGGATTTGAAAGGTTATGAATAACCGAAAGAATTTTTAAATTACAAAAAAAAATATTCTTTGAGTTTTTATCTATTTTTAATAAAATAAAAGTACCGAACAAGGTATTCTTCGACAATAAAAAGCTACCAATTATTGTGATATAATTGTAAGTCAACATAGAGGCAGTGTGCGTCCCCAAAATTCTTATAAATAGGCCTCCTTCTTCGACATATTAAGTTTTCGTGTATAATTTTAAGTCCGTTTATATGAGAAATGAGAAGTACTATTTTTGGCAGTATTTTTTATTCTTCTTATACTTTTATGTCAACATCAAATATATTTATTGGTTTAAAAGTGCTTTTGAAAAGCCTGACCCCTTCATCTTGATTTTAATATGGTTGGCGCGGGGTCAAACATTTTTTCATAGAAGGCGGTCGGCTCATATTAAAGAACGATTCCCTACTAGCTAATCATTCGTTTAGTCATAGGGACCGTGTTTATTATGGTTACAAAGTATATACATTTGAAATTATTTTAATCACATTACACCAATAAAAGAGTGTGCACAAGTTTTAGTCAGTTACAATAAATCAAGAGTATAAACTGACCTAAAATTATAGACACTTCAAATTTTAATATAAAAAATGATTTAACAGCAGTAAATTATAACAAAAATAATTTAATAGATTTAACACAAACATACTCTTATTCTCATTTTTCATAGCAATAATCCATCGTATCTTCTATATTGTAAATTAAAAGACTGCTTCTTAAATCAGCAGTCAAATTTACCCATGGGTTTCAAACAAAGTTTTTGATTTCTTTACTCCACAACTTTCAACACTTTTCCGATTGCAATTGTTCTTCCTAAAAAATTATATAATTTACCAGTTTTATTCTTATGAACTTAAAACAATAAAAACAAAAAAATATCAACTAGCATACGTGCCCGAAAAAGAAAGGAAAGGCGGGTAATCCCCCTTTATAGAAACATACTTTCCGTTTCGTCTTTTCCCCATTTACGAGTATAATTTTTTTGTTCTATATTTACTGCCAAAACATGGTTTTGATTAAAAAACACAGCACTTTTATAACCTTTTTTTATGCTTAAATAATTTATTTTGCATCAGTACTGAAAAACTTAATGATGAGACCGTGCCCATCTATGGAAGCTCGTTTGGTTCTTTTTCATGTGAGGCTCAATTACTTTTCGTCCTGAATTACAAAAAGGTCAGACAGATCACGTGGACAGTTTCCCAGATAATTGTAGTCTATAGAACGATATAGAGAGCTGTGGTGACACATCCAACCGTATATCGGCAGCGATAGAGATTAAGTGGGGGTATTACTCTCAACTTTCGACACCCCATTAAAATTTGGGGGTACCCATTTCCAACCACTTCCCCCTTTATAAGTCCATTTACTAAAAACACCAAAAAAAGGAGTATTTAAAGGATATCCTTCTATTTTTTTTTAATATATCGCTTTTAAATCAGGAAAGCTGCCACGTATAACTTTAACCTTCCTTTCACCTTTGTTGATCATCCTGGTAACAAAAATGTCAATTAAATGATACTATTAAAAACACACTAGAATTTAATTTTTTTTGCTAATTTAATTATATTTTATTACCTTCGTCTCTAAGTGTAAATCTGCCCATTTGAGGAAATTCCTTAAAAGCGTCCAAACAAAACATTTCGGAGCTTTCCAACCTTAAGATGGCATTTTGATCTTGTTTAATGAACCTGGGTCTCGTTTTACTCTTTTCTCCTGTTTTCATATCAACTGTACAAATAAGGACCTATAAGTAATTATGATTATTATTATTACCCAAGGTGATTTTTATACACGCTGAGATAAGTGAGCAAATAAAATAGAATAATGATTTATATTTTTATCTCACAAACGAAAAAAGAAATAATAAAAAACTGCGTTGGACATTAAATAGCTTTTGCAGCAAATATACAAAAATATTACCTGGTATTAATTTTAAACTGTTTACTAAAGTATCCTAATTAACACTCAAAAATACAGAAATACTTCGTTTCATTCCGCTAAAATATAAAAATGTTATAAATTTCTTTATAACATTTTTATTTCTCAAAACTAATACAAAAGATTCTCCTCCGATTTCCTGGGTACACAACTGTTCTATGTTGTATCCGTTTTTCGTTTCTATTAGTATATTTTTATATATACAGATGAACTGGACGAATATAACTATACCTTAACAGTGACTTCTTCTACAGCACAGTGGATATGAAGAACGGCCGTATAGCCAGGGGCAATTATAGATTTGTGCTCCAATATCCTGACCTTAAAAATACTAAGTTAATAAAATATTTGCAAACTTTATAATTATAATAAGGACACAATAATTATCATGATAAGCATTCACTGTAAATGGGACAAGCCAGAAAAGAAGTCATGGGTGTATTGGGAACAAGAGGGCGTAGTCCGATCACAATTAGGTTAAAAACACTTAAACAGTCCTCTTTAAAACCCAGATAGAAATGCAGCCCTTCAATTTTCACAAACCATCCCCTGGAATTGTCAGCCTAGTTGATGTGAACTAAGACAACCATGATTTAAATCTCCACAGGTAGAAGACTTAAAACTAAAAAAAAAGGATTTTAAGCAAATTTTTTCCTCTAAGACACTCTTAAAAATTTTGTTTTCAATTTAAAAAAGGGTAAAAAAAGCTATTTTTAGATTAAAAAGGGTTTTTGATTGCATTTTAGCCTTTTAAACGAGCGATTTAAGTTTATTTAAGCTTGAATTAGATTTTAAATTTTAAGTTTCTTCATCTGCATTTTTAGATTGATTTTATTGTTTTAAATTAATTTTTAAAACTAGCCTTGAAAAATGCTCTAAGAATAGAGCAGGAAAAAGGGGAGATTTTTCCCCGGGCGTATGTTTAGACAGAAAAGATGTAGACTAGTCTGAGATGGACATTATGTGGACTATAGGAAATTTGCATTTGGTTTGGCCAGCTGCTCACTAAATAAAAATTTCTACGATATGATAATGATTTGTTTATACATTGATCTAATCACACAGCACTGTTGCATTTTTTTTAGTTTGATGAAATGTCAATTGAAAAAATCATACTCACAGCAATCTTTGACAAGCGCGAAATCGCCACTTTTTCAATTAGAAGGTTATATTTGTATGTTAAGAAACAACTATAAATTTGAAAAAGTGGCGATTTCGCGCTTGTCAAAGATTGCTGTGAGTATGATTTTTTCAATTGACATTTCATCAAACTAAAAAAAAATGCAACAGTGCTGTGTGATTAGATCAATGTATAAACAAATCATTATCATATCGTAGAAATTTTTATTTAGTGAGCAGCTGGCCAAACCAAATGCAAATTTCCTATAGTCCACATAATGTCCATCTCAGACTAGTCTACATCTTTTCTGTCTAAACATACGCCCGGGGAAAAATCGCCCCTTTTTCCTGCTCTATTTTAGAGCATTTTTCAAGGCTAGTCTACCACTTTTTTTTGAATTAAATTAAAAAATAGCCTAATAAACTATAGTTTTAGCTGCGCAATGACATATGTTTATAATCATTCCGTTGCCGAGATAAAATAAAAAATAATAAGAAGAAGAAGATGAATTTAAATTACAAAATTAACCCACGTTGTTTAATTATAGTTAGTGCGGTGCAGATGCGCTCCAGACAAAGTTTACCTACGTTCTCTAAATATAGTTGGCGCGATGCCGTGCAATAACAAAATTTACTCACGTTGTCTAAGTATAGTTGGCGCGGTGCCGTGGGTTAAATTGCAGTTGGCACCCCGCACCACCGATAATTACCGGCGCGTGGCGCTCCCGCGCCACCGACGCTTATTATTATTTTTTTAATAAATAAAACTTTGAATTAATTTTGTCATCAGTAATGCAAGAATTAAAAAAAGTACTCTGTTGTTTTTGCCGTTTTCCGCGCGGTTGAAGCAGATGGCGCTGGGAACTGGCGCCGTTTCTGCCACCAATTAAAACCGGTCTGCTATTTTTGTGCGGTTTTTATGAGGGGATGTTGGTTGTCTGCTCTGTACAATCCTTATTGTTACCAAAAGGCTGTTATTGTGCGGTTGGGAGTTTTTATTTGTCTATTTTTCAATTTTTTATTTTGATCGATAAATCGATAACAAGGACCTAAATGAAAAAAGTGCTTCCTAAGAAAGTTGCGTAATTCCTTCTTCTTTCTAATGAGCCCATGTTTATTTTTGATCAATCAGTAACGAATGAGGAATATCGTTTTTAAGAATGGAGCGTTGGAATAATAATAATAATAAGAAGAAGAAGAAGAAGAAGAAGAAGAAGAAGAAGAAGAAGAAGAAGAAGAAGGTTCTGAATTTCAAAATTTACCCACGTTCTCTAATTATGGTTGGCGCGGCACCACGGGGCTAAATCGCCCCGTGGCGCTCCCGCGCCACCCATGAAAACATCGGGCGGAGCTCGGGAGCTCTGGTGACTATCACTAATGTTTATGCGAAGGATTAAATCTAGTGATGGGCGCTTCCGGTTCCGCAGTTTTGGACTATCTCAATTCCGGTTCTGGTGTTTTGGGGGTTTTGCAGTTTTATAGGCAGTTCCGTGCCTATAAAACTTTAGTTCAGTTTCAGTTCAGTTTTATAGTGTCTCTGTGCCAGGGACATTGGTGGAACAGGTCTGCCTCATACATGGGCACGGGGGGGGGTTAACCCCCCAAATTCTGAGAAGGGGGTTTAACCCCCCCCCCCACTCAGAAGTGGGGGGGGAGAAAAAGTTAACCCCTCCCCCAATTTTGGAAAAATGAAGAAAAAAATGTCTTTAAAATGACTTCTAACTGCCTCCAAACTTAAGTTTTGAGGTCAAAATGAATGTTTTAAGCAATAAAAAGCTCAAAAATGCAATAAAAAGGGCTTTTTGACCAAAATTAGCGTTTTTTTACCTATTTTTCCTTCAAAATCGAAAAACGATATGGGTACAATGCACTCCAGAAAAAAAAAACGATATGGGCATTTTGCGTCTCTCGGATTTTAACCCCCCTAATTTGAGGTTTAACCCCCCCCCCACTCCGGACCAACTTGCCCACACCTTTTATGTGAACAATTTTGATTAAATATTAAATCCAAACTTGAGCATCAAATATCCTTCCAACTTTGCAAGGACTGTCTGGAGAACACAGAACAAAGCCTGGTAATACTTGATCTTCTTCTATTCCTTTCAACTTTAATTTCACATTTTCCCCTGTAAAAAAGTAACAATAATTACAAACAAACGCTTTACTTTGCCAGCTCAAGTTTAATTTTTTGGGTTTTAATTTTTAAACAATCGGGGCGTTTTTTAACATAATTATTGTGACGTACAGAAACAAGAAGCCGAATAAATTGAGTTTTTAGCTCCTTGACTGAAAAATGAGTGATATAGCTTGAAACCTGTAATCTGTAAACCTGTAATACTTCATACTTTGACGTTTTACGCTTCACCATCACCCGGTAACTTAATAATATAACCATCGTGGGCCGGAGGGGGGGGGGGAGAGGGGGTTTGGGGGCGGGGGTTAAAAATCTATAAACTGCCGAACCGCGCCCCCCTAAATTTAGGGGTAACTCGAACACCCCCCTAATATTTTGGGGTCAAAGTACAAAAATGGGTTATTTTGGGTATATACTATAAAAAAGTTTTGGGACACCTCTCATACATTTTGGGTGGGGGGGGGAAGTCGGTTATACTCCCACAAAACTTCTGGAAGCTTTCAACTTGCAGTAAGTCGTTGGTTTTTTGAAACATTATTACAATAAAATTTTTTTACATTATTATAAAATTAATTGTGGATTTTATTACTTTAAAAAGATATGAATACTGACAAACGTAACGTAAATGTAACTCACCCGGTTCCACTTCATCGGTTTCCTCATCGTCCGACCATAATTGGAGCACTTGTACATTTGTCTAAAAAAACACTAACAAACACAATAATTAAAAGGCAAAACCGACAAAAATTAATATTTAACCTTACAATAATATTGTATTTACCACCCCAAATATATTAAGCAAAATAATTTGAAAGTTGAATTGTATGTGAACCTATCCGGAAAATGTTTATAATATCTTCACTTCCTTTGGATCAAAATAAACCACAAATTTAAATAACCCGGGGTGATTTAGGACATTTCAACCTGGATATCCAATCCGGCTATTTTTTGATCCAATCTGATCTGGCCGGATTTTTTTCAGAACCGGTAAATGCCCGATTTTTTTCATTTCAATGTCAGTTATGATATTTTTTGCTTTTTTTGCTATTATACTATTTGTGCAGCAGAACCTTGCTGATGAGTCGCACTTCCCTTTATCAAGAAGTCTATCCCTTTATCAAGAAGTCCTTAGTTTATAAATTAATACATGGTCAACTGATGAAATAGACTAAACATCAAATGACTTTTTTGCATTTTTATTTATGTTAAATTTTTAAATTGAATTATATATTATTTAGTGTAAAGCATACATGGGCATGGGGGGTTGGGGGGGTTAGCCCTTCCCCAAATTCTGAGAAGGGGGGTTTAACCCCCGCCCACTCAGAAGTGGGGGGGGGGAGAAAAAGTTAACCCCCCAATTTTGGAAAAATGAAGAAAAAAAATGTCTTTAAAGTGACTTCTAACTGCCTCCAAACATAAGTTTTGAGATGAAAATGAATGTTTTAAGCAATAAAAAGCTCAAAAATGCTATAAAAAGGGCTTTTTGACCTAAAATTAGCGTTTTTTACCTATTTTTCCTTCAAAATCGAAAAACAATATGGGTAAAATGCACTCCAAAAAAAACGATATGGGTATTTTGCGTTTCTTGGATTTTAACCCCCCCCTAATTTGGGGTTTAAAACCCCCTTCCACTCCGGACCAACTTGCCCATGTATGGTGTAAAGTGCAAGTGCCACACAAAATTTTACATTAATTTAGTTATATTAAAATATGGCAGACTGCAGTGTTGTTAGTATTTACAGACATTTTACTGTGAAAGCTTCAGATGAAACATATGGTATTTGTCAACTTTGTTTGCCAGCCAATGCTAGAGAGTATAAAATAAAATTTAAACACTAAATTTGTTAGTTGTTTGTTAGTTGTTTGTTATTATTGAAAAAAAAATCATAAGGATCGTTTTATAATATTAAGACCCATTACTATTTTAACAAAAACTTGTTAGTTGTTAGTTAGTTTTAAAAATCGCATAAAGTTTAATTATGATGGCCCATCATATTTTCAATATTTTTAAAAAATAGTTGCTGATGAATCGCACCTCCCGCAAACAAGATTTAGTGACGCAATAGACTAAGATGAGAAGAGAACTAAATGTAGGTTTATGAAGACCCATCAGTATAGTAACAAAACATTTTTATGTTATTACCGTAAAGTGAGGTAACTTTGGCCCCTGGGGCAACTTTGGCCACTTTGTATGAAAAATGTTTGAATTTCACTTATCTCAAAAATAAAGAAGTTTACTAAAAAATGAAAACACGGTCTTGTAGCAATAACATTTTTCTTTCATTTTAGGCTCAAACCAACAAGAATACTAACTTATCAAAAGAATTATAAGCGATCTGCTGGACGTCATATTTTTTTTTAATTTTTGACTACTTGCTATACTTCCCCCTCCACAGCTTCACTTGCTTAATCAAATGCGCTTATTTTAATGCAGTGAATAGTTAAATATATGGCGTACATATCTGTGTATTAATCATGCTTGAACTCATTGTGGTTTTTAAAATATGACGCATGGCCAAAGTTGCCCCAGGTTAAATGTAGCTTATGGGGCAACTTTGGCCACTTTTTTTGTTTTTATTAGCCTGATAAATACTTGAATTTTTTTTTGCTTTTTTCAGTCTATAAATATAATAAATCAATATTATTTTTAAGTAATTATATATTTTGGCGCGTTTTATATTATGATTTTATTGACGTGTTTTGCCATACAGTCCTAAATTTTAAATTTTATTTTTTGTACTTTTTTGCATATTAGTTTTAAAAAATTGGATTTTTTGAACTTTTTTTATCTTGCAACTTACTTTTATCTAGCAACTAATTTTACTTCACATTTTTCTCGGTGTTATATTTTTATGTTTTTTTTTGTATTTTACAATTTTCTCTAAATTTTAAAACTATTAATTTAAATGATAGTTCAAAATCTATAAGACATATCTAGTAGAATCTACTAAAAAGCACTGTAAGTTGTTAAGAATGACGTTGTGTCAGTCAACCTGGCAGCTAAGGAATATAATATAAAAAGGTGTATCCTGCAGAATAAACTATAGACTAGTTTGGAATAAGGGTTTTTTAGTGTTAGGAAGAGGGTACAATAACTACTAGCGCCAATCATATGTAGAGGGAAAATTGAGAAACAGCTAGCGACTAGTACATTTTATGGTTTAAAATATTTCAAATATTTATTGGTTCAAAATCTCAACCCCTTCTCTTCAAAATTTCTTAAATACTTTTTAAATATTGCAAAAGCAAAATCAGTTTTTGGGGATTTTTAGTTTTTTGCCGCTTTGTAGGTACGGTGCTGTTGGCGCGCTTGGTTCCCAGTTTTTTAATGTTTCAACTACAAAAAATGCTTAATTTAAAAGTTTGGAATGAACTTTTTAAAATTAATTTTTAAATTTTGAATAGTTTTACAAGCAACATTAAAAAAAACTATGTAGGTTTAAAACTAGTTTAAAAGCACAAATTTCATCTTTATTTTTACTAATTCGAAATCAATGTTCAGGATAATATAACTTTAGTGGTGATTTTAAACTATTGTGACGTTTAATTAAAAAACCAAAATTTATTTAGCACAAACTAATATATTAAAGCACTTCAACGTAGTGAAACATATATCATTGTGTAGCAATTTTTATGAAGTATAGGTTTAAACTTAAGAAACTTAGAAAACTAAGATTTTTTTCTAATTTTATTTTTTTCTTTTTGTACCCTCTCTCGTACAGTAAAAGACGCTTATTTCGAACTAGTCTACAAAGGCAAAAACAAAACACATCCAATGGTATTTCGTCTATCAGTCTTGGTTGATGAAAAAAAGGGATTTCTTCTGGTCAGCTTAGCTATATTATGACTGTGGGAGACTGGGAGCTTTTAAAACTGACTAGAAGTTCCAGCACAACAAAAAAAGATGTTTTGGCCACTTCTGTAACTATTGATTGTATAAAAAATAAACGCAATTAACGCCACAAGTGAAGCTGCAGAGATGGAAGTATACATAAGAAAGGAAATAGTCGAAAATGGAAACAAAAACATAATGACATTGAATAAATCGCAAAAACTCTTTCAATAACTTAGTAATCTTGCCGTTTTGAGCTTAAAACTTAATAAAAGTTATTGCATCAAGACCTTCTTTTATTTTAAAAAAAAAATTCTTTATTTAGTGAGATATTAGTGATGTTACCTACTAATGAATTTCAAAGACAATTTTTTAAAAATTTTTTTGTGCTCTCGCACGATTTGTAATATTATACCTTTTTAGACCTAAAATTTTTCAAGTTTAACTTAAAAAACAATGTAAAGAATCACTTGGCGCGAAGCGCAAAAAATTTTACCCTTTTTTAATGTCTTTTTTACGGTATTTTGAAAATTCGGAGTACAACCCCCCTTTTTTGAAAATTTGTATGGAGTGCAACCACCTTTCCGAAATACTGGCTACGCCCCTGGTCACAATATTAAGTAATATTTGACTATTAATGCTGAACATTTACGATGATTTGGATTTTTTCGAGATTTTTGTATTCTGCAATTATTTTAAAGTTTTGTTGAGTTTTTTGGTTGTAAAAATTTACAGTGCTGAATAAAAAGTATTTTTAAAACTCCTAAACCTGCAAAAATAGCTCAAAACATTCAAAATGTTGCCTTTTTGCACTTCAATTTTTGTTTAGCACAAGGTGGCCAAAGTTGCCCCAACCTGGTCAACTTTGGCCGGGTACAAAATTTTTAAAAAAAGATAGAAGCTACTACAGTAGCTGAAAACGTGTAGATCTACTCGCTGAACTGTAAGCTAGACATCCATAAAACAAAACTTGAAAAATGTCTTTAAAAAAACAATGAAAATTAAAAAAAAACGTCTAAAAACCGGCCAAATTTACTTTACGGTATGTATTTTATTTGTTTGTTTGGTCTATTTTATGTTAAAATACCAGTAACTATTAATCTGTCAGAGCCATTTGACACAAAAATGATTTACGGATATAACTACGATTCACCAGATCCGATCCGGCCGGATCTGAAAATCCCGATTCGGTCGGTCCATAGGTGATATGCTGAAGGTTTAATCGTACTAAAGTTATTCTGAGATTAGCGATTTTGGCCGCAAGGAAAAATAATCAGCATCAATATTTAACGAAGCTAGATTATCGAATCAATACTCATGGCCAGTATTGATTCAATTATTTCCATTCCTGGCCTATTATTTAAAATTAGAATTAAATTTTAAACTGTAAAATTTGGAAAATTTTTCTTGCTGCAAACAAAAATTGCGCGCTTAGGATTTGCATACGAATTTTAATTTAATTATTATAAATTAATATTATAAATTATTATATGACTTTAAATTTAATGAAACCTAAATAAAATTTACCCTATTTGGCATAAGCAACAGTGTTTGGCCTTTTGCAATTGTCC
Organism: Microlaimidae sp. YZB2_3; assembly: GCA_030248175.1. Taxonomy (NCBI): domain Eukaryota; kingdom Metazoa; phylum Nematoda; class Chromadorea; order Desmodorida; family Microlaimidae; species Microlaimidae sp. YZB2_3. The sequence continues at coordinate 20,538 of JASAMX010006812.1, forward strand.
CAGATTCTATTTTTCCAATGACAATTGTGCCCATATCCTAAAATTACAGTTACTAAAGTTCTTATTTTTAATGTTTAACATAATCGTTGAACCTTTATATAAATGTTCATCAAAAACCAAAAAAAATGTATGATGTAATTTGTTTCAAAAATAAATAAAATATCACGTTCTATATTACGTTTACTAATATTTTAATATTTGCATTTAGTGGAATGTAACGTAATTAAAAATTAGATTATTAAAAACTGAAGTTCGATAGAGTGGTAACTGGACGAATAAAAAACAAAATTGAGACATTTATGCTTGGTTGGTGCTTCCACTGTGGTTTTAAGTTTTTCAATTCGTCTTTTGTTGGTAATAATAACAAAAGTCAAACCAAGACGTTGATCCATTTAGTTATCACATTTTAAGCTGTTTGACAACACCGACGCTAACAATCAAACCGCCAGATGGTTCATCACGTGCAATGTTACTAGAAATTAAGTGGGAACAAAAGAAGGGGATATATAATAGGTTGGTAGCAGCAGTTTAGGATTATAAAAAATTGAAAAATCACAAATCTGACAAATTTCTAAGAATTTTGGGGCGATTGCAGGAAAGATAATGCTAAAAATATGACTTTTGGAAAACCCCTTAAACATCGGCCGCCCACCTGAAATTCTTTTATGTTTAGTAATTTCATTCTCCCTCTTTTTAAAAATCCAGGATCATGGTTGTGGATACCAACAAATTCATAAATTATCGACAATCCATCCACCATGGTTTTAAAATAGCGGGAAAACCAAGCACTTACAAATTTAGGATTTGGGAAATAAAAACGCAAAACACTAAATTTTGTATAATCCTACCCTAGACGAAAATTTTTAGTACGACAACTGAAAAAAAAACTAACAAAAAAAATTTTCCTGACATACGTAGAAATTCAAAATCTGAGACTTACACACCCACAATTAAAAAATGAAAGGACAAAAAACGACGAGAAAATCTTACATTATATTTATCCACCAAAACTAGGCGAACAGGTGCTTCTAGAGCCCTTGAAATTGACGGTAATGAATCCAAATAGTCGATAAATGATAAACCACTAAATAAAACTACCATTATGATTATTATTAAAAGTTTTGAACCAAAATAAACTTATGCCATCGTTTTGAAATAATTTACCACCCAGCTGAACGTACGATGAATAGGCACCAGTGCTCAGCATCCCTATTTATAATAACTTAATTCTCAAAAATAAAATAACATTATTAACGTTTTTACTTAATTTTCTTTAAAACAAGGTAAGAAAACACTGCTTGCATATTAAGTTTTCTTTTTTTAATTCAGATGTAAACCGTTCATTCCTCATCAACTTGCCCAGATACAAAACCATACATGGTCAAAACATCCGAGAATGGAAGTTTAAACTCGGTTTTAGCTAGGGGTGTTTAAAATGTTTAATCTGAACAACATTATTTCAACAAAAAAAAATTAAAATAAAACGCGTGATTTTTTACAATGATTTTTTATAACAAATAAAATTTCGATACTATCTTTTTTAAAGGTTTTGCCGCAGAAAGAATCAGGGGTGTGAGAAAGAGGGGGTTTGTTGACAATTTACCAAATCCTCACAATATCTCAAATCTCTCTTCTCGAGGAAAAACACATTCTGGACCCCTAAAATTTCAAAAGTTTATTTTGCATTGGTAGCCTGCCACATTTCGAAGTTTTCCCGCGCGATGATTACTTACATTATTGGTACTCTTTTAAAAAAATCTTTGGTTAGTTACACCACGACTAATGCAACAAAAATACCTGAACCAATTGCAGACATCTTGTGGAGGAGCTTCTTTAATAAAGGCACCAGTAAGTCCGCTGCAAGGCATGAAATACAGATCTGTTTTAGGATTAAAACCACATTTCTTTAAATAAGGCGTCAGTCCAGACTGGATTTCATTATATCTAAATTTCCGTTTGTAATTAATGATATATTTTTAATTATTAGTCAAAATCCGAACACGTAAACACTAAATTTAGTTTACATATAAATTAAGAAGTGAAGTATCCTGAATATTTTAATGGGTTTTTTGATTTTATGCCTAATGCGTACCGTATTAATGGACCTGTGCACAGTCTACACACCAGGGACGTAATCAGGGGGGATTGGAAGCGGCCACCCCACCCCCTCCCGAAATAGTCGGACGGGGGGAAAATAAGGGTAGTGGTTGGGCGGGGGGGGGGGCGCCCCCCCCCAAAATGGTCGCCAGATAGTAAAATTTTGGGGTTTTCAGAGGCCAAAAATTCAAATTTTTTAGCGCCTCGTTAATCGCTCGGCGCTAACCTCTAGAAAGTTTTGGTACCACAATTAACCTCCAAAAAGCAACATACTATGCGTATGCATATTTCTTGCCATATATCTTGCTTAATGTTATTGAAAAAAGTACAGTAATTTTAATAAACAATAAGTACTACACATCAAGCAAAACAATCATATTTGGTTCATTTGTATATTATATACCTTTCCCCTCCTAAAATTTCCAGCCGCCTACAACAATGGCTTGGTATTTTTTCATATAGGTACCCTAAAAAACATGACGATGCTGCTCATCTGATTTGGTTTACAGTGTGGGTGTAGCCATGGAGTCTTTAAGGTCTCTAAATCAATTTTTTGTGAAATCCAAGCTCTGTTAATATAATTTTTAACTAAGAAAACATGTTTTTACGGCTAAAAACATTGGATAATACGTTATTAGGCCAAAAACAATGTATTATACAGCTTTATTTACGTTTATCCCTGCTTTTTTAACCTTTTCAAAAATTATGGGGGCTCCGCCCCTCCCAATTCCCCGAAATTTATTTTGTACTGAAATCCCCCAAAATAAAACCTTAGGTACGTCCCTGCTACACACCTCTCATTTTTAAGTGGTTGTGTTTCTCCGCAAAAAAAACCTAAAAAATAAAACAATTATTTTTTTAAAATTTATTTTCGCGAAAATTCTTACCATTGTTGACCTATTTCAGCGAAATTTTCACTGTGTTGATCTATCATAATTAAGCTTTACTATTTTGCCTATTTTCCCAGCTTTACTCTTCCATGTTTTCTCGCATTCGTTTAAAAAAGCCCTTGTCCCTTTTAAAAATTCCCTGCTTACTCCAGTTAAGCTCAGGTCTTCGTATGTCAGCTATAAGTGTATGGTGTATTCCAACTAACTTTCTGAACAACGAGACCCAGCCCACATTGTCGCTCTTAATTACTCTTTTACATTTTGGTGCGCGGATGAGTTAGTACCAGCTTTCTGGATGAAAAGAAAAAGCAAAAATTTACTGCTGTATTCCAAAACTACAAGATAATTTCCTAAAACGTAAAAAGAAATTTTACATTAAGCCACACCAAAGGTGTTATGCATTATGCATAGGCCTCACAATAATCAAGCCTCGGAACGAAACACAGTTTTAAATTTTAAAAACAACCTGGCTTCGTCCCAATTAACAGTTGGGTCATCCATTTTGTTCACTAGGATTACCATATGCTTGACACCGGCTGTTTTTACCAACATAGCATGCTCTCTTGTTTGACCACCTCGTTCGAAACCAGTTTCGAATTCCCCTCTACGAGCAGAAATAACCTAAATATCGCACCATCTATAAATATTATACAAATTAACCAATCGAAAAAGAAGTACCGACTGATAATGTAAAATAGAAAAGTTTAAGTAGGAATGAGATTCAACGCATGTCAAACCAGCAATACAGTATTTCATCACAAAGAAATATTGTTAGTTTTAGATATAAAATAAATAATACATTAAACTACTTTAAAAAAAACAAACTAAAAATGCGATCAATTTAAACAAAAAAGCTTTTTTAAACTGTTTAAAAAACAGGTTAAATTTGAAAATAAATCTTATTACAAATAAAACGGAGAACGAATTAAGTGTTTAAATAAAATTAGGGATGAGATGAACTGCTCAAAAGACGGTATACTTACCAAAACTGCTAAATCTGCTTGACTAGCTCCTCCTATCATATTAGGAACAAAGCTTTTATGGCCTGGAGCATCCAAAATTGTAAAATGACGTTTTTCTGTTTCAAAAAATGCCCTTCCTACCTCCACCGTTTTCCCTTTTTCTCTTTCTTCAAGATTGGTATCCAGGGCCCAAGAAAGGTACCTAAAATGTTTTGAGTGCGCACTAATAAATTCGTTTAGGATTTTTATTGACAACCATTTGGTGTCACTACCACACATTCATAGGCAAGTTTAACCGAAGTTGAAAAAAAAAAACCCCAAGAACGGGGATTAAAATCCGAGAAGCATATTTATTGTTAATGACTATTATTCAGGTAAATGTATATTTTAAATCAGGGAGGTCCCCCATCCGAAACACACCACACATGGACTATTAAAAAAACAATATGGCAAGAACGCAAATAATAGAAATTGTTCTGAAACCTACATCCGCATCCATAAATTTTAAAAAAATCGCATCCGAGCACATCCTAATTTAAAAAAAATAACAGATGAAAAACGCTACTTTTAGGTAATTAGATTAGTAGAAGTATTGTTGTTTTTACGAAGAGATTTTTTTTAATTTTTCAAAGTTTAGGAGTGAGTCAGATAAACCTTTTAAAATCCCCAACTTTGGATAAGCCCTTGGAGTGCCTTTCTATGGTCTTCTCTACAGTAATCAATAAACATGGTTTCGAAGCCGAGTGAGGGGAAGATTTTTATGGAGGAGACTTCTACGTTTTTTTGCACAAAAATTTTTTTTAAAAAATAATTGCTGAAAAACTTTTAAAAGCTAACGGTAAGTTATAAAGACCAGGGACGTAGCCAGGGGGGGGGCGGCCGCCCCCCCCCCCGAAACGGTCGGATAGGAGGAAAAATAAGGATAGTGGTTCGGCGGGGGGGGGGGCGCGCCCGCCCCCCCCCGAAATGGTCGCCAGATAGTAAAATTTGGGGGTTTTCAGAGGCTAAAAATTCAAAATTTTCTAGCGCCTCGCTAATCGCTCGGCGCAAAACTTTAAAATAATTTTAGTACCCCAATGGACCCCCAAAAACCAAAAATTTGTTCCGCTTCGCTCAGCGGTCACTTTCTATAGTATACATACGTATAATAATAATAATTTTTATAAGTAATAAGTACTACACAGAAAGCAAAACAAACAATCATATTGGTTGATTTATGTACCTCTCCTCTCCTAAATTTTCCTGCCGCTTATAGCATTGGCTTGGATTTTTTTCATATAGGTAGGTACCCTAGAAAACATGGAGCCGAGATGCTTCTTATTTGCTTTGGTTTACAATGTGGGTTTAGCCAAGGGGTCTGAAACTAACGTCTCTAAATTCCTTTTTTGTAAAATCCAGGCTCTGCCAATGTGTGCTTATGTAATTTTTAACTAAGAAAACATGTTTTTACCGCTAAAAACTTTAGATAATAGGTTATTAGGCCAAAAACAGTATATTATACAGCTTTATCTACGTTTATCCCTGCTTTTTTAACGTTTTCAAAAATTAAGGGGGAGCTCCGCCCCCCCCCCGAAATTTTTTTTTGTACTACAATCCGCCCCCCCCCCCCCAAAATGAAACTCTGGCTACGTCCCTGGCATCAGGCAACATAAATAACGAGATATATATGTATGTATACTATAGAAAGTGACCGCTGAGCGAAGCGAAACAAATTTTTTGTTTTTGTGGGTCCATTGGGTTAATAAAATTATTTTAAAGTTTTGGGCCGAGCTATTAGCGCGGCGCTAGAAAATTTTGAATTTTTAGCCCTGAAAACTCCGAAATTTTACTATCTGGGGACCATTTCGGGGGGCGGCCCCCCCCCCCCCGCCCAACCACTATCCTTATTTTTCCTCCTATCCGACCGTTTCGGGGGGGGGGCCCTCCCGCCCCCCCCCCTGGCTACGTCTCTGTCTTGATTATAAAGTCAAGTATCACAAACTTTTTAATCCATAATCTTATATTTAATTAAAGATTATATACATACATGGGCGTAGCCAGGGGAGGGGGTCTAGATACTTCTTTTAGGTCGGCAAAGGGAAAAATTTGGGGTTAGACAAACCCCCCCCCCTTTTGCAGTGGCGTGCCAAGGATTTCATTTCGAGGGGCGGGGCGGTCTGGGGCCCTACTAACCCTGAAGGGGGGTCTGGGGGGCGGCAGCCCTCCAGATATGGGAGAGGGGGTCTGGGGGGCGAGAGCTCCCCAGCGGGGTTAAGGGGTGGAGCCCCTTGTCAGGGGGGTCCGGGGGGCAGAATGCTTCCGGGGGAGAAAATTTTTAATTTAAGGCGCTAAAATACACTTGAAATTTTAATTCCAGATGATACTTATTACAAAATTTAAGGTTTCTTATACCTACACATTTAAAACTGAAACATGTGTTTAAAACGTTAATTAAAAGATAATAGTGTTTATAGTAGTTTTATTAAACTGTATACCTTAACTACTGAACAGGATAATCGATTTGTAATCGAAAAACTAAGATAAATTGTCAATTAACAATTAACTCTCCGCGCGAAGCGCGGAAAATTTTTTTAGTCGTTTTATAACACTTAAAAATTTTTCTTTGGGAGGCGAATTTGGGGGGGGGGTGTCCCCGGGTACCCCAAATTTAGGGGGGGTGTCAGCAAAATCTGAAATTTTGGGGGGGTATAACCCCCCTGCCCACCTATGGCCTAACCCCTACCCCACAACTTAATTCTTTAATTTGTATAGAGTGTAGTCTCCTTCCAAAATCAGAGGTTAAAAAGTAATATTATGATAACATAGTTTTACAATGTTTTTTTATTAATTTGAGCGATGTAATATTCTGGGGAAAAAGGTTTTCTTTCTGTTTTATTGCTTATTGCTTTGTTGCTGGTTTGGCACTATTGCTTCAATCTAAAAAATGTTAAAACCAAAATTTAAAAAACTTCTCTATGCCAACCTATACAGTATAACTATTTTTCAACACTAACATAATAACTTTATGTATTCAATTGTAGCAAATTATCCTGTGTTCATATATGTATACTAATGGAATGCTATAAATAACTATTAACACTAGAATAATTCTATTCTATAACGTTTTATTTGAATATATACTATAAATGATAACTCTCTTATTAAACGAAGTATCATATACACTCTCTTGACACACTTTGTAGTTTTTACATTTTTAAAAAATTTTACATTGCCTTAATAATCTTCATAAACCATAATAAACATTATATACTTACATGTCAACGTACCACCCAAGACATAAAATAAACATAAAAATACAAAATAATTTTACATCACATCACATGTGTGTTGATATATATAAGTATATGTATATACATAGGTTACATATGGTTATTAGTCAATTTATGTATTTTTATTTCACTTAAAAACATATTTTTGTAAGTTAACCTACTTGGTTACTATATGTTTAGGCACTTACGTATGTATACATATTTTCATCATTAATAAATATTTCATTCTTCACAATTTTTATAACATCATCCCCTCTTCCTTTCTATTACATAAAAAAGTTTTACCAGCTTTCTCTATTTTTTTCTTTAGCCTCTCGCTCATATTTTTCAAGCGTTCTTTTATCCACCATTCCAGTTTGGAACATTATTTGACCACCGATCGTAGACTTTCCGGCGTCTAAAATATTTTTTACGTCATTAAAGTGGGAGAACAAAATCAATTTTTAATTTTAATAAAACAAACACTGTTTAAACATGCATGAATGTGAGCATGGATCGGGAATCTTTAGGGGATTACAATTGCTACCCCAGCCCTAGCTAACTTTAACTAACTCTTTAGCAGACCTGTGCCCTGCCCCCCCGGGGGTTTTATTGGGAAGGGGCAATTCCAAAATGTGGGGGCATGGGGGCAATTTTTTTGAAACGGGGGGGGGGGACAAGCAGGGGAGAAAGAAAAAAAGGAAAAAAAAAGAAAAAAAAGAAAGGAAAAGGAAAAAAGGAACAAAAAAAGCGAAAATAAGGTAAAAATAGGTCTAAAATGGCTTAAAATCTATTGAAATAGGCTAAAAATTGCAAAAAAAAAGGAAGGAAAGAAAACCGCCACACCAACACCACCCCCAAAGAACCCACAACACCCCCGCCCCAACGAACACAAACAAAAACAACAAAAAAAACAAAAAAAAACAAAAAGAAAAATTTAAGAGCCGCATTCTCTATGGATTCAAAATCGCCATTCCAAGCTGTCAGATCGATAGTCTTAGATTTCGTTCAAATTAATATATGTGATATTTCAGATGTTATGAATGACAATGAGAGCATTTTTAGCTCAATTTAATCAACCCGTGTGTCTGTGGTACCCCCTTGAAGTTGGTGCCTTCGACTTTTTTGAGATTTTTTTTGGAAAAAATTGATTTTTTTGAATGACAATAAAAACCTACGGTAATTTGTTTTGTGGTTGAATTTAGTTCTTACCTATGTAAAATAGTTTGAATTTTTCAAAAATCAACATTATTTTGCTAAATTTTTAATTTTTGAACATAAAATTTTACAATTTTTCAAAAAAATAAAAATTTTTGAATTTTTTTTGGTTTTGAAAATCAACTAGATTACCATTTCAAAATATTCAGACCGCGCTGCCCCTTTGTTATTATTTAACCCCTATGTATTCCTTTCAACTGTAAAAAAATAAAGAAAAAAAGTACCCTTTTTTGAGAACCAATCATTTAAGTGCCTAAAATTTTAGAAGCAAAAATAAACCATTGCAGAATTGGGATAATTTAGTCATGGATTTCAAGCCAAATATTCTGTTAATAATGCTAAAATTAACTATTTATAAGTAAAAATATATAAACTTTTCAAAAATAAACTTTATTTTCAAAAATTTTTAATTTTTATAACCAAAATTTTACAATTTTTCAAAAAAACGTAAGTTTTAAAAATCTTTATTTTTTCTAAACTCAACCAGTTTACCAAATTAGAAACATGAAACCAAACTCATATTTTCACATTATTTAGCTGTCATACAGTCCATTTAATCATAATAAAATTATCAAAATAAAATTACCCTTTTTTGTATATCAACCATTTGAATGTCTAAAATTTTAGGAACTAATATATAAAATTCTGCAATTGTGATAATTTAGTGATACATTTCAAGCCAAATATTCTGTTAATAATGCTAAAATTAACTATTTATAAGTAAAAATATATAAACTTTTCAAAAATTAACTTTAATTTGAAAAATTTTTAATTTTTACAACCAAAATTTTACAATTTTCCAAAAAAATGTAAATTTTAAAAATCTTTATTTTTTCTAAATTCAACCAGTTTACCGATTTAGAAACATGAAACCAAACTCATATTTTCACATTATTTAGCTGTCATACAGTCCATTTAATCATAATAAAATTATCAAAATAAAATTACCCTTTTTTGTATATCAACCATTTGAATGTCTAAAATTTTAGGAACTAATATATAAAATTCTGCAATTGTGATAATTTAGTGATACATTTCAAGCGATATTCAACAAACTATTGCTAGTCATGATATGGATCAAGCAATAGCCTCAATTCATAACTGGAAATATCACACTTTGCGGTCTGTTTATCAAGAAAACACACGTCAAAAATTTATGGAAACTTTGGAACCAAATAAAGTGCTCTGTTGGGCAGATTGGGCAATGAAGTTTCTGGCTAAAAAATACCGTGAAAGCCAAAAAGACTGGTTTGGAAAACGAGGGTTAGCTTGGCACTTAATAGTGTGTTTTTATCGTCCAAGTCCTGACAGTCAGTTTGTTTCCAGAAAGTTTGCCCATGTCTTTGATCAATCACCTCAAGGTTCAGAAGAAGTAACAGCCATGTTGTATCACATTCTACAACAGATTAAAAAAGAACAGCCTCAAATTACTCATGCAATCATGAGAACAGACAATGCAGCCTGCTACCATTCATCTCCATCGATTTCAACTGTGCATAGTTTAGCTACTTCAGGAATTCAAATTTCAGATTGGACATTTAATGAACCACAGACAGGCAAGGGTCCATGTGACCGCCTGGCAGCGCACATTAAACGTAAGGTTAATATGTATGTTGATGAAGGGAATGACGTTACATCTGCGCAAGAATTTATAAAAGCAGCATCTTCTTATTGACAAGCTGTAAAAGGATTGTCCTTATATACTGGAGTAATAATTGATGAGAGTTTGAAAACCCAAGCTACTTCAAGGAAAAAATTACCCAAAGCTTCAATACCTGGTGTGTCCAAATTTTTTGATTTTCACTTTACTGCAAACTTTGAGATAAAAGTTTGGCGGCACCGTTTTATAGGAAATGGAAAATTTATACCACAACGTTATTGGCTAAATAAAGAAAACAAGCACAGATTTCACGTTTCTGAGTGGTACAATGAAAATACTTATAATTTAGAGCAAACAGATGCAACTTTGTGGAAAGCTATAAACCCAACTTCTCATAAAAACTCAGAAAAAGAAGGAGTTTTTGTTGACAATGATATTATTACATCACAAGAAGCACGGAAAAAAGGCATTTACTTTTGTCCAGTTGAAGGTTGTTCCAGAATGTACAGGCATTATTATTTTTATGTCTTGTGCGGTTGTGTCTCAAATTCCAGCGAGATCTATGGATTCAAATTTAAGAGGCTTTTTGTTTGAATTTGGAATTTTTGATCATGGAACTAATCAAATAACATCAATCGAAAATGAAAATAATAACGATACCTAACAAGTTCAATTAATGAAGAATCATTTTTCAATATGATTTTCAACTACTTTTTCAAGAATGAATTATGATTACTAACAAAGGGCACGCTTATTTAAGTGCATTATGATTAAAATGCTTTAGTGTTGTCCGGCTTTAAGCGAATAAAATTATTTATTTTAATTTTTATTTAGGCAGTATAAAAGCTATTTACAGCATTTGGAAATTGGAAAACATATTATAAAGCCCCAAGTAGAAACAATGCAAGACTATGCACTTCGAAACTATAAAGAATATTTAGAAACATCTGAAATGAAGTCAATTTTTCAACCACTTCAATCTGTTTCTGAAAGTTTAGAAACTGAAAGCAATGAAGAAATACAGCAAAAATTAACCATGGGATTTGCTTTGTTGGAAAGAAAGCCTTGTACCCCATTTACAGAGGAACAGAAAAGTTTTTTAATTGAAAAAATTAATCACGGCCAGGAAACGAGAGATAAATTTGACCCTACTGCAGTTGAAAAAGCAATGAAGATGGTAAAACTTCCTGATGGACAATACAGATTTAACAGCAAGGAATATCTAAGCAGCTCCCAAATCGCTTCATTTTTTAGCAGATACTATTCAAAAATTAAGTCAAGTGCAATTCCACAACCTACTCAAAGCAGAGAAAACGTTTTGGAAGAGTTGATTAATAATGAAGAATGCATTAGTCCAGATGAATACCTAGAAGATATAATAACACAAGAAGATGAAATGTTGGATCAAATTGAAACCAATAATGACAATTTTGTAGTAGATTAACAGACCTGTGCAGGGTCTGAAAATGCCCCCCTGGAATATAAGTGCCCCCCTCCGCCCAAAAATCAAAAAGTAATCAAAAAATATGGCGCCATTTTTGACCTATTATGACGCCATTGCAAAATTTTTGCAGTTTTTAGCCTATTTCAATGCATTTTAAGCTATTTTAGACCTATTTCTACTTATTTTACGCTTTTTTGTCTCTTTTTTCTTTTTTCCATTCTTTTTTCTCATTTTTTTCTCTTTCTTCCCTGCTTGCCCTCCCTCCGTTTTATTGCCCCCCCCATTTCAAAAAAATGCCCCCTGTGCCCACACCATTTTGGAATTGCCCCCCTCAATAAAATCTTAGGGGGGGTGCAGTGCACAGGTCTGGATTAAAACAAAAACTATATTATATTTAGTTAGTAATAATATAAAATACACTACATTTTGTGTTTTTAAATAGGTAAACTGGCTGAGTTTAGAAAAAATAAAGATTTTTAAAACTTACGTTTTTTTTGGAAAATTGTAAAATTTTGGTTGTAAAACTTAATTTTTGAAAATAAAGTTAATTTTTGAAAATTTTATATATTTTTATTTATAAATAGTTAATTTTAGCATTATTACGAGAATTTGGCTTGAAATGTATAAATAAATTATCACAATTGCAGAATTTTATATATTAGTTCCTAAAATTTTAGACATTCAATAGGTTGATTTATATGATAATTCAAAAGGTAATTTTATTTCGATAATTTTATTATGATTAAATGGACTGTATGACAGCTAAATAATGTAAAATATAAGTTTGTTTTATGTTTCTATATCGGTAAACTGGTTAAGTTTAAAAAAAAAAGATTTTTAAAACTTACGTTTTTTGTGAAAAATTGTAAAATTTTGTTATTAAAATTAAAATTTTTAGAAAATAAAGTTTATTTTTGAAAAGTTTATATATTTTTACTTATAAATAGTTAATTTTAGCATTATTAACAGAATATTTGGCTTGAAATCCATGACTAAATTATCCCAATTTTGCAATGGTTTATTTTTGCTTCTAAAATTTTAGGCACTTAAATGATTGGTTCTCAAAAAAGGGTACTTTTTTTCTTTATTTTTTACAGTTAAAAAGAATATATAGGGATTAAATAATAACAAAGGGACAGCGCGGTCTGTATATTTTGAAATGGTAATCTAGTTGATTTTCAAAACCAAAAAAAATTCAAAAATTTTTATTTTTTTGAAAAATTGTAAAACTTTATGTTTAAAAATTAAAAATTTAGCAAAATAATGTTGTGTTTTAAAACATTCAAACTATTTTACATAGGTAAGAGGTAAATTCAACCAGAAACAAATTGCCGTAGGTTTTTATTGTCATTCAAAAAAATTAATTTTTTCAAAAAAAATTTTCAAAAAAGTTGAAGGCACCAACTTTAAGGGGGTACCACAGACACACAGGTTGATCAAATTAAGCTAAAAATGCTCTCATTGTCATTCACAACATCTGAAATATCACATATATTCATTTGAACAAAATCAATCTAGCATATCGATATGACAGCTTGGCAGACCTCGGAATGAGTGAACACTGCATGTAGTGAACATTCTAGCGGTAAAGGTTGCCAACGTTATTAATGTTGGACGAAGAGTCTCAACCATAGGGGTGAAACTTTTTCGCCCCTCCTGGCTTCTCTTAGCGCCTGCCCTTTGCATAATCCGCATAAGGAGAAGATAAGTGTACCACTGGCCTTACAGGAACACCTATACTAACCATGTACGACGTTAAATAGTAAGATCAATATAAGGCGACTTAAAAAATTCTTTAGACGAAGACCTCGGAATGAGTGAACACTGCATGTAGTGAACATTCTAGCGGTAAAGGTTGCCAACGTTATTAATGTTGGACGAAGAGTCTCAACCATAGGGGTGAAACTTTTTCGCCCCTCCTGGCTTCTCTTAGCGCCTGCCCTTTGCATAATCTGCATAAGGAGAAGATAAGTTTCAGGTAATGCAACAACAACA
>JASAMX010006813.1:0-24570 GCA_030248175.1 Microlaimidae sp. YZB2_3
TAATTCTGTTATCTGTTCATTAAAAAAAAGTGCATTATGATAAAAATGCTTTAGTGTTTTCCGGCTTTAAGCAAATAAAATTATTTATATTTGTTTTTATTTATTTATTTAATAATGGTTGGCGTGGCGCCGCAGAGCTAAATCGCCCCGTGGCGCTCCCGAGCCACCAATGAAAAAGCTCATAATCCTACAGTGATACAAAATTAACTGTATAAAAGATTTTTGGTACCTTTTTAAAATTTAATTTACAGTTTCGCCTTTAAAAAACCTGCGCCTACATGTCGATTTTTTCCGGGAGTGTTTTATAACTTTCCTTTCGAGACCGACAGGATTAAAAAAACACTGCAACACACTGTGTTTTTTTTTGTTAAATTGGTGATTTTCTTGAGCACAAAACGTTTTCGATTCGCGTTACAATTTCCTGACCAACATCCGTCCATATTATTCGTGTACCATATCCATATTAACCAGTGGACCGCAAGTAGTAGGAATAAACAATAACAGCGCGAAGCTGTCACCAACGACTTTAAAACAATTAAAATTTAGCCGAATATTACCGTGACTTAATTAGTACAGTGGCGGGGAGTTCCTATAGTGGTGGAAAACGTCGCTGATTCAAGCCCAGCTCCAAGTCCGAATTTTTCAATTTAATTTGAATTAAAGCAAAGTCCACTCACAGTAAATAGTATACAAAAAAAAGAAATAAAGATAAATAAACATAGACAAAAGTGTAAGTGTCAGATTACACATGAAGGATGTTAATGCCCTATCTCCCATTAAAGGTCTATTCATACTTATGACAAAACGTCCTTTGGACAAAGTCCAAAGGACAAACCAAAACGTCCTTTGGACAAGCCAAAACGTCCTTTGGACTTTGTCCTTTGGACGAAGTATGAACGCTACTCAGAATTTGTCCTTTGGACTTTGTCCAAAGGACAAAATCCAAAGGGAAAAGTCCAAAGGACAAGAAGTATGAATACGTTGTCCTTTGGACTTTTCCCTTTGGACTTTTTCCTTTGGACAAAGTCCTTTGGACTTTTCCCTTTGGACTTTGTCCTTTGGACAAAGTCCAAAGGACTTTTGTCCTTTGGACTTTGTCCAAAGGACGTTTTGTCATAAGTATGAATAGACCTTAAGTCCCTAGGTTTGCGTTTAGTAGGTGATCTTACCGGAGGAGGATTTCTTTTTGACCAAAAAAATTATTGTTTTTTTCTTAAATTAATAAATTTTTCGTCAAAAATAAATTTTCTTGCGGTAAAATCACTGATCACCTACTAAACGCAGCGCAGGCCTAAATCTTTGCTAAATAAAACAATAATAAATATTCTGTTAAAAATACGTATTTATTATTTTTACGTTTTTTATAAACTTCTTCGCGCAGTATAAAACACTTTAAAATAAGTTAAAGAGATTATTACTGTTATCGATTACAAATAGACTAATCGACGGTCTTTATGTATATATAAAATAATTTCCGACTTGTATTATGCGGTTGAAGAAAGGGGTCTCGGCCTTAGTTTTGTCATTTCCGCTGAAAATTTCTCTGTGAATGAAAATAAAAACGTTAAACAGGGCAAATTTTGTTTTCTATATGAAGTATACCTATTCGTGGTGTAATTTTTGCTGTTTAATAAATACTATAATAACTGTATCAGGTCACACCGAGAAAAAAGCGGTATTACACTAAAAATTAATTTACAACGGTTAATGAGTTATTAATTAAAAGAACACTACTTGGTTAACGCTTAAAGATGCAATGCAGTGCCAAACTTTTTGTTTTCGATTTTGATAATTTTTTGTGAAAACATTACTCCTGCGCCCAATAGCCCACAAAATTTTTTTCAACAAAATATCCCCCGGAGTTTAGGAGTTATGAACCCCCATAAAGACGTTTTTTTGACAATTCTGTACGTGACAAATTACTCAATGGGTATAACGATTTAGGTTGCAAATCGTGCACTCAAAAAACGGCTACTTTCTACTTTAATTTGATACCTTGATCGTTAAGATCGATGCAATATTTGTCGAAATATTGCGTTTCCTGTACCAAATACCTGCAATTTTTTCGTTAAAAGCACCAAACGACGGCAATGATTTTGTGAAGACTGCCCAAGTTTTCTGTCCGTCAAATCGTGTTTTTAGCGAAAAAATCGAGGGTTTTCTGTACGGAAAACAGAATATCTCGACAAATACTGCACAAATTTCAACAATGAAGTTTCAAATGAAAGTAGAAAGTAGCCGCTTTCTTTGAGTACATAATTTTCAACGTAAATCGCTATACCCATTGAGCAATCTATCACGTACAGAATTGTCGAAAAACGCCATTTTCGGTGGGTCATAACTCCTGAACCATTGGAGATATTTTGTTGAAAAAATTTTTGTAGGCTATTAGGGGAAAGGGTAAGGTTTTCACAAAAATTTATCAAAATCGAAGACAAAAAGTTTGACTTCGAACCACACCTTTAAAGATTGTTGGGTTTGTCATTATCGCTGAAAATTTCTGTGAGAATGAAAACAAAAACGTTAAACAGGCCAGATTTTGTTTTTATTTGATGTATACTAATTCGTGGTGTACATTTTACGGTTTAATAAATGTTGATTACTGTGTCAGGTCACACTGAATAAAAAATGGCATTAGACTAAAAATTAATTTACAACGGTTAACGAGTTATTAGCAATAGACCACCGTTTAATTAACCTTTTAATATTGTTGGGTTTGTCATTTCCCCTAAAGATTGCGAAAGAAAACAAAAAAAAACGTTAAACAGGCCAAATTTTGTTTTACATTTCAAATATGCACATTCGTGGGGTAATTTTTTGTCGTTTAATATTTAATAATAATTACTGTATAAGGTTACACTGAGAAATAAGTTTTAATTATAAACAAGAATAGCTAACGGGTTATAAACAAGAATACAACTTGGTTATTGTTTAAAGATTGTTATCGCGGTTCAGAGGCGCGGAGCGGAGTGTATAATTATCACGGTACGCGTGTCAGCCAGCTAGTGATGTTCCCCGGAGTTTCGAGCTCCGGAGCAGAGTTCTGTTTTTAGGAACTCCAGAGCTCCGCCCTATTTTTGTACTAACCTTATAAATAATTAAAGAGTGATGCCATAGTTTACTTTGTCAAATTTTTTTTTGCAAATTCATTTTTTTAAACTTATTTAAAACGGTAGGTCTTAAAAATACTAATAGAGTACCTCTAAGCTTAGATAAGCTTAAAATCACTCATTTAAGGAGCGGCGCTCCCTCCGCTTTAAATGGCCGGCGCTCCGGAGCTTGATATTGGAAAGTAGGAACATCACTAGTGTCAGTATAATATAACGCATTTCCCCATCCACGTTTCAGACGCGTTTTGGGAGTCAAAAAATCGCGAAAAATAAATAAGGGTAAAAAATTTGTATACACAAGAGCCCAAAATAAAATATTTTTAGCCGACGAATATAAATAAAGCTTAATAGAAACCACACTAGGCTGCCAAAAAGCTTAAATTATAGATTTGATTAAACTCCAAAAGGTGTTACATGGCATTTATTTATTTAAAAAACTACAACATTTGGTGTTTTCAATTAGTTTGTTGTATTCCAGTATTACCAATAAGACACCAAAATTATACTTTTAAAAAGAGCGAACTATGAAAAAAACTTTTCGCACTTAAATTATCGCAATTATAAAGAAAGTTGTCAAAACCACCATACACGAAACATTGGATTTTTAAGACAATTTTATTGACGCTTCGTATAGCTAAACCGCTTCAAAAATATTATTTTTATTGATAAAACGAACACTATAATATGGCGAAGTTCCGGAGCTTAAAAGCTAAGTACTGCTCCAAAACTCGGGGTATCATTGTGGTTTTAAATGCTGTTTATCAAAAACATACAGAATGTTTTTTTTTGCAAAAAAAATTAACCAATGAATCAATCAGTTTGATTTAAAAGTTATGCTATTAATTAAAATAATTATTGATGCCACTAAAATAATTATGATAATAAATAGACATTACTTGGAAAAATTATTGGACGCTACCAACGAATGTAATTAAAGAATATAAAATCAAAAAGAACAACTGACCGAGTTTAATTATACAGTCCCACATCCACAGAGATAAATTGTCATAAAAAATCAATTTTTTTTTAAATTTTATTATGTGCTTCTCAGAAGCAAGCCAAGACTATATTATTTCCGAAGTTTAACTTGATTAGCAGAGTATGCCTACCTAGCATTACAAAAATTGGGTCGATGGTCCCACCACGAAAAAAGTTCCTTTTAAATTTCCACCACCACCTAGCATTCCGTTGTAATATTTTTGAAATTAAAAATACTATAAATAATAAAACATCTATTTGGAAAATCTAGATGTGCTTTTTTGTATTAAATTGAAGCATTACAAAATGGTTTTTGCTGGTTAACCGAAATGAATTTACATATAAAAAACCTTAAAAATGCTTAAATAACTCTAAATAATGGTCAGAAGTTGACAAAAGTATTTCAAATTGTTTTAATATTGTTGTTTAATCTCCGGTTTCCGAAAAAACTTGGTAAAAATTATTTATTTCATAACGAATTCTGATTTCGCGGCGGGACCGCGGACCCAAAATTTTGTATGTAAAGGTCCATTAAAAAATTAGTAATAGAATTTTCATATCTGACAAATATCTTTTAAGAGTCGCGAAATATAAAATTTTAAAAAATTTAGCAAGGTTTTTAAATTTATTTTGATCGCCACGCTTTGTTTAAAGGAGCACTGTCACAAATCAAATTTCTATAACGCCCGAACCGGACTGCTCCTGTAATACTGAACCGATTCAGCTGAAATTTAAAAATGTTGTAGCCTTGTAGTGGAGCACTCTAAATACCAAATTTGAGTTAGGTAGGTTTGGTATTAAAGGAGCAGTCCGGTTCGGGCGTTATAGGAATTTGATTTGTGACAGTGCTCCTTTAATGCTCGATTATTTTGCATCCATACATTGTAAATAAAGCCATTGCTTGGATACATTTAGCAACTTTTATAAAAATTGCATTTCCATGATTTTTCTTAAAAAACCTAAAAAAATTGGGCATGATTTTAATATTTTTTCAAAAGCTAACTATCAAAGTAAATTACTGGTTTTCGCAGCACTATAGGTCATAAATAACCTGTTTTTAAAATAACTTTAAACATAAAAACAAAAATTAATGATATTTATTTAGCGTCGTATTTTTAAGCTAATTCCTGGAATAAATAATTTTTTTGTTTGTAAACTTAATAATTTTTAGATTTTGATTTGATACTTATGACCCCGATCACATAATACATTACCTATCATGTACAGTGTCGCGGTTTATATTATCTTGTACCATAATGGAACTCACTACCATTATTGGCTCAGTACAGCATAATATAACTGTAGGTCAACCTCCTTAAAGGATTTAAGGGAAGAGTATTTTATTAATTGAAACATAATGATTTTAAGGGAATTGGAATTTCTAAAATGTTGAACTATCTCCTTGAAAATCCTACCATAACTAAAAAAACTAAAAAAAACACACTATATATATATAAGTATTATAATATATTAAATAAGAATATAATAGAGCATTGATTACAATTATAGCTTGATTAATTGTGTTAAATTTAAGATTAAATATACGAGTTGATATTAATTATTACTATAAGACTGCCTAGCACTTGACACAGTTTGTAGGGAGAAATAATATGTTAGATATACATACGTAAGGTTAATGCACTTAAAATTTTACACTTTAATACTTCTATAATATTTGACAATTATCAATGTAATAATATATAAATAAACATGCAGTTTTGATTATAATTTGCACACATAAGTAGTATAAACCTTAGCTTACTTGATTAGCTAGATGTATATATATATATATATTATATGTATATATATATATATATATATATATATATATATATATATATATATATATATATATATATATATATATATATATATATAAATAATGTATAGTTATATATTATAATATATAAAATAATGTATATTAATATATAAAATAATGTATATTAATATATAAAATTATTAAATAAAATAAATTAATAAATGTAAAAAAATAAAATAAAAGTATATATATTTATAATAAGATTATATATGTTAGTACTATAATAAAAAGAATAAATATTATAATAATATTATAACATAAATTTATTTTTTTTCTTACAAATAAAATATAATAATATCAATTAATATAAAGCTATATTAATAATAAAATATAATAATAAATATAAAAATAGTAATAATAAAAAATATTACAGACTTACTAATAAGTAATATTCCCACACGAATCGAAGCGATGCCACCAGGAATGCATCCTCATCGCACCAAAGTCGTCGGACTTGAGGTTGAAGGGTCGGAACGGGAGGCTGAGGGGGGAGAGCGGAGAGGGGAGGAAGGGACAGCTGGAGGAGCGTGTTCGAAAGTTGGAGGAATCGTCCCAGTTTTTGGACCCCCAGAAATTTCCTATGCTAATTGCCGATGTCTGTTCCCAGGTGGTTAAGCAGCTGTTGCCAGTGCTAAACGATCTTTTTGAAGAACATATGGCAAAGCTTGACGCCAAGCGAGAGCACGGACAGTTTGCTGTAATTACTGGACTTCCTGAAAACGGAACAGACTCCACTGATGTAAAGGAGTTTGTTGCCAAGCTGGCAGGTGATGAACAAGTTGTAGAAGTGGAGGACTACTTTCGTATAGGTCCTGATAACAATGGGTTGAAAAAACCCAGACTGTTAAAAATCAAGTTTTCCAGCATTGGTGTGCGTAACAAGCTAACCCGTTCAGGCGGCAAACTAAGAGACACAAAATTCAAGGGCGTTTATATCAGGCCCTCTATGACGTATGAGCAAAGAGCTGCCCAAGCCTCAATGATCAGTGATATTAAAAAGTACCGCGAAAAACACCCAAATGCCAAAATTCATGTGAGGTACACCAATTTGGGTGACCCTTACATTTATGACAGCATCACGAGAAAAAACTTTGAAAAGAAAGATGAGGTTTTCAAAACAGCATAGGAATTTTTGCGATCCTCTTGCAAATCAGTTGTATTGAAAGCTTTTAGTTTCAATGCAAGAAGTCTCAAAAATTCTTTAGCTGAGTTTAATATCATTTTAGAAGGAAATGACGCAACATATAATAACTCAAAATTTGATATTATTTTTATAACAGAAACGTGGCTTTCAAATGAAATAAATGATGCCCTAATTAATCCAAATAATTCCTATCATATATTAAGACATGATAGACAATCAAGCAATCATGGAGGGGTCATGTTAATGATTAAAAATATTTATTCAGTTGTTGAGGTTGAAATTAATCCAAAATATGCACAAATTGAACTAACAGCTTGCGATTTAGTTTTTAAAACTCTTAAAATTAGAGCCATTTGTCTCTACAGACGCCCACAAACTACTAAAGAAGAAGATGATTTGATTTTTGAATTACTAAGAAGCTTAATTTTTAATTTTGAGGGTACTGTAATTCTAAGTGGTGATCTTAATCTTCCTGGTTTAAAATGGCATACAAAAGAAATAGTTTCAAATAATCAAAATGAAAAAAACTACTTTTTCTTTTTTAGTGAGTTAGGACTTGTTCAACTAATAAAAAACCCAACTAGAGGAGACAACTTTTTGGATTTGGTACTTACTACAGATATTGACATTTTCAATTCAGTAGACCTAGCACCAAACTTTTTAAAATCTGACCACTTGTCCATAACTTTTGAGATTAATGTATGTTATGAAAATGTAAATAATAAATCACAAAAAGATATTGTACCAAATTTTGCAGAAGCAGACTATGATTCCCTTTTTTTACTCTATGCTTCCCACAATTGGGATGAAGTTTTTAAAAATTGTAACAGTGTTGAAGACCAGTGGCAAAGTTTCAAATTAAAACTTCTTGAAGGCATAAATAAGCATGTTCCAACTAAAACTATTAAAAATAACTTTGGAAAAACAAAATATCCTGCAAACATTCTTAAACTTCAAAGGAAAAAGCTAAGACTTTGGCACAAACGAACCAAAAAAAAATCACAGGAAGAATACAAACAAATAAGCAGAGAGTATATTGAAGAAGTCAAGAAACATAGCATTTTTTTGGAGGAGCAAACGCTAAAGCAAGGAGACATCCAAAGTTTTTATAAATTTGTTAACAAAAAAATAAAGTCAAGAAGTTTCCTTCCAGCTCTTCTAAAAGATGACTCCACCTATGCTGTGGATGATTCTGAAAAAGCAGAAATGTTTGCAGAATATTTTAGTTCTATATTTACTATAGATGATGGAAAACTTCCTCATTTTAGCCCTGAAATAACAGAAATACTAGATAATTTGGTGTTTACTAAAAAAGACGTTTTAAAAGTTTTAAAAAATTTACCTAACAAATTTTCAAAAACTCCTGACTGTATTCCTGCATATTTTTTAAAACGTCTCGCAAAAGTTCTTGCTGAGCCCTTAGCTAAAATTTTTAACAGTTCTTTTCAAACTGGAAAACTTCCCTGCGACTGGCTCATTGCCCTAGTGATTCCAATTTTTAAGAAAAAGCTAAAAACAAAAAAAGAAAATTACAGACCTGTTTCCTTAACATCTTATTCATGTAAAGCAATGGAAACTATAGTGCGTGACAAACTTTTCTCCTTTTTTCAAAAATTCTTGTCTAGGTCTCAACATGGTTTTAAGGACAAAAGTTCAACAGTCACGCAGCTATTAGAATCACTAAATGATTGGACAAAAGCGTTAAAAAACAAAAAATCTGTAGATATAGTTTATTTGGACTTTGCCAAGGCTTTTGACACTGTCTCCCACCAAAAGTTGTTACACAAACTTGAAAAATACGGAGTTTGTGGTAAATTTTTAGACTGGATCAAGGCATTTTTAACAAACAGATCTCTAAAAGTAGTAATCAACAAATCTGTTTCAAAACCTTACAAAGTAACCAGTTCTGTTCCTCAAGGTTCAGTACTGGGGCCTTTGTTATTTTTGATTTATATAAATGATTTAGCAGATCATGTAGAAAGTTCTGGTGTTAAATTATTTGCAGATGATGCAAAAATTTACACTGAATTTTGTGCAAATGATGCTAATAGTATTACTAATCAAACTCTCAAATTACAAAAGGACCTTGATAATGTGGCAGATTGGGCAAAAGTATGGCAGCTAAAACTTGCTGAAAATAAGTGTGAAACGTTTCATATTGGACAAACTACTGAGCCCATAAAAAACACATATTCAATTAATAATCAAGTTCTTAATAGTGTTCCAATAGTGCGCGACTTGGGT
Source organism: Microlaimidae sp. YZB2_3 (assembly GCA_030248175.1). NCBI lineage: Eukaryota > Metazoa > Nematoda > Chromadorea > Desmodorida > Microlaimidae > Microlaimidae sp. YZB2_3. The sequence goes on from JASAMX010006813.1 coordinate 9,296, forward strand.
ATTTATATGTCTCAAAATTTAAAGTTTTCTTATCACTGTGAAAGGATTGCAGAGAAAGCTATGCAAAGATCAGCTTTAATTTTTCGAAGTTTTAAAGCCAAATCTGTAAAAAATTTAGTAAGAGCATATAAATCCTATGTTAGGCCTATTGTAGAATATGGATCTGTTGTATGGAACCCACATTTAAAAAAAGATGTAGAGTTAATTGAAAAAGTCCAAAAAAGTTTCACTAGACGACTGTTTAAGAGCTGTGGTCTAAATTACACTAACTATGAAAATAGGTTGGTTTTCTTAAAGCTTGAAAAACTTTCTGACCGCAGAGCTAAAACTGATCTGTGTGAAATTTTTAAAATTATTAATAACAAAACTTGTCTTCAACCAAAAGATTTTTTTACCTTTAATTATAATCCCACTAGAGGACACCCTTTTAAACTTTTAATAGAGGACAGTAGAATTGATGCAAGAAAATTTTCTTTCCCAAATAGAGCTATTTCTAGTTGGAATAAATTAAACTCAACTCAAGTTTCTGTAAATTCTGTCAAAAAATTTAGACAATTAATTCATGCTTCTTATGTAGAATTTTGATGTCTTTTTATATGGCTTAGAGTTAGCGCAGATGCTTATTTGAAGGCATCTGCCTTCTAAGCTGTTTTTTTTAGCATAATAATAATAATATCTACTGTTTTTTTTACTGTGTTGCATTTGGATCGCATTCACAAGAACAACATTTGTTCAGTTTTCTTGTATTTTTAAATCTTATTTTTTGATCTTGCATTTTAACAAATTCTTTCTGTACATCTAAGTTTTTTCTATAGTGTTTTTTTATCTGTATTTGTGTTTGCATTCTATGTAATGTTTTTAAATTTGTATTTTGTGATTCACCAATTGTGACATTAATATTTTTGTTTTATATGTTACTATTGCTAAAAAATAAAATATTCTTCTCTTCTACTAGAGATTTTTTATTTCTTCTAATTTTTTTTTTATATTTTTATTACATTTATATTAACTTATAAAAAAAAAAAAAAAAAAACAAAAAATTCTTCTAATTTATTTACTATTTAAAGCAAAAAAAATTAAAATAAAAACAAAAAAAATAAAAAAACAACAAAAAAAAAAATTTTTTTTAATATAATAAAAAATAAAGAAAAATTTTAATAAAAAAAAAATACTTCCTTATTTTCATATTTTTTTTTCTTTTCCTTCCCCCCCCTTTTCTTCTCATTCTTTACCCCTCTCAAAAACAAAAAAAAACCCCAAAAAATACTTAAAAAAAAAAAAAAAAAAAAAAAAAAAAAAAAAAAAAAAAAAAAAAAAACAATTATATTAAGAACAAAGCATAGAGATAGGGCCCATTATTTTTTACATAAAAAACATTATTTAATCAGTCTTTGTGATCGCCTTTTTCCTGTTTACCACGCCGAAACTTCCGTCAAACAGTGGTTATGTTTTTGTCTTGCCATTCTGGCGTGCAATTTTACCGTACTGCCCACGGTTAAAACAAGCTTGAAATTACTTGATTTAAGGTAGAACTTCAGTTTTTTTTTGACGACAGATCTTTTTGAATTACATCTTACTATACGCAGTTTGACCTGCTGATTCAATTTTTGACATTCATTTTTCTGTAAAAAAATGTTATGGTCCACAATCATCAAAGAACATCAATAAAATACATGTCAAAAATACAAAACATTAATAAAGTTTATTACCAAAAATATTCTATTTTTCCATTTTCTATTTAGCGTATCTTAAATAAATTAAATTAAATATTTAAATTAAAAAGCTAAAAATAAAAAAAATTTTTTTCGGCGTTAAAATTGTGGTCGAGCGACTAGTCGAACCCATGGATCCGATGACCCGAGCGCGATGTACTAACCACTGCGCTACGGGGTTCTCTGGGATTTTCAATTAAAAGGAGCTTTTAAAGGAATGGTTCAAAATGTAGTTTCTCGGCGTCAATTAAAAGAAAATTAAATGAAAATTAAAAAAAAATTGATAGGTTATTTTTAAACGAAAGTTTGGAAATAGTTAGATATAGGCTTTTACCATTTTTTTAATTATAAACGAATAAAAAAGCACTTCACGATTTTTTTACTATATATTTTTGTAAAAAGTCTTTTTTGCAATTAAAAAAAATCCTGAGATCATTTTGAACCCAAACCACCTCTGAAAGTTGCCCCCTACATTACCCTAATTTATTATAAAATTTCGCCCAAAAATAACCTATCAATTTTTTTAAAAGGCCTTATTGTGGTTTTCAGAGGTAGAATCCATGGACATCTGTTGCGAACTGGACAAACTTTTCGGTGATGTTTTTATAACCACTGGATAGCACAGATTCTTAACTTTTTATAGCACCCCACTTTTATGGGCCAAAAATTAATATTTATAATGATATGCGACTTTTAGTCCAAGTGGTCAAAACTGTGAAGTTCTACCTTAAAGGCTGAGCCCTGGAGCACGACATCTATGGTGGGAACATCACCACTACGAACGTTCATATGACTTTACTGTAAGATTTTAGCAATTTGGCTTTGGCTGCAAATGAAGAAATTCGACAAGAGTGAACGCATTTTCAATTATTTAATTTTAACAGAAGTCGCACTCGCTCTTATCCTCTATTTTGTATATTCGACTATTGTTAAAAATTTTCTACAAACTGTCAGTTATTTATAGGGTCATTTAACTTAAAATTTTACGTGCTGCTGAGTGTATAACAATGTTTTTTTTGGGTATATTTATTTTATAATTTCTCGGCTGTGGATCATATTTTTTTGTTTGTGCCATAACTCTTTAAATCTGTTTTTTATAGTTTAATAATATTAAAACATTCTTTGATAACATGATAAAATAAAAACAAAAAAATCAGGCAATAACAATTAAACATTAATAATTATCAATAATCAACAACATTATTTTAAATTTCAATAACTTCAACACCAATTCCGGACACAGCGATTCTAAAAGGTTAAAAATTGTAAAACACGGTAATAATCAAAACATTAACTGTAAGTCAAGACATTCTAGAAATAATCGATTCTAGTGATTTTCAAATTTAAATCCATTTTCAAATTTTAAATCAAACGATAAATTTTCATAAACAAAACGAAAATCAATATATAAAGGACTGTTCATTTTTTTAAAAATGTCAGAAAACTGTTTATAGATTATGACATGGGCGTAGCCAGGGGGGTCTAGGTTTTAGGTGGTCTAGACCCACCTTTTGGGTCGGCAAAGAGAAAAATTAGGGGTTAGGCCCCATTTTGGGTCGCAAAGGATAAAAATTTGGCGGTCTAGAAGGGCCATTTTTTAAAATATTTCTCGCGCTTCGCTCCGCTCAGCGCTCGATTAATTATAGTCTCCGCCTCCGAATTTGTATTAGGTTGTTTTGTAATCTTCGTATGACCACGTTGGACCCACGTCATTCTTAATGGTTTAATTGGTCTTCACTTTCAAAATTGAGTTACTTTGTTTTGTAATCTTGATACGACCACGATGGACCCCTTTTTAGATTGTTATATAGTGGGATTACAAATTTTAAGGTTAGGAGAAGTACATTTTCCCACATTTTGCATTGCTCAGCTGTAATTCAATGTACTCTTTTTTCAGTTGTTAAGGTTTTCGAAATCGAAAATTTCAAGGTATCAAATTGTTTGTAAACATTTTTTTCTTGGTTTTATAGATTTATTCATATTGAATAATAGGAAAATAATTAAGTATGTGACATAAACAAGGTAATACACACTCCGCGCGAAGCGGAAATTTTTTTAGCCCTTTTATAAGGTTTAGTATTTGGACCCCTCCCCCCCCCTATTTGAAAATTTTTTTCAGGGTTGGACCCCCCCTTTCCGAAATCCTGGCTGCGCCCATGGATTATGGTGAAAATTCTTAAATTATTATCAAAATTTTAAAATAAATGACCAGGTGGCTTTTTTAAACGAATTGTAGTTAGTAGGGTTTTGGCTCAAGATTTCCTCAATATTAAACCCCTGATGACCGGAAGAGAAGGAAAAGTAATATGGGTTCGGTTCGGTGGTTTAATCCCTTCCACCCAGTAATGTGAAAAACTTATCATGAATTTGTTATTTCTAACCTTAAAATGCCGTTTTAAGTGAGTGTTCGGTGGCTGAAAATAATAAGCACTAGAAACGTGTTTTAAAGAAGAAGTCTATGGGGTCCACTTTTGTTCAGCGTCGAAATTTTTGACCCCCTCTCTGGCAATCATCCAAATTTTTGTTTGTTTGTTTTTTTTACAAAAATTTAAGACGCCATGTAGGTTTTGATGCTAAAACAAAGAGGCGCTGTAAAAAGTAAAAGAAATGTTATATTGGAATTAATTGAGTAATAACGTTGTTAAAACTCTTTTTATAACATGTTAAATGTCGAACGTTATCTATATTACTTACTTGCACTTTTCGTTGCCCAAATCATCCGTTAAAATGCAAATAGAAGATGGGTCTGCAACGTCTGTCATTTTTACCGTTTTTAATTCAATCTATACAATAAAACAAAAAAAATTGAAACCCCTTGAATTTTACAAATATTGATTAATATCACGATAGGCCAAAGGAGCGATTAATCAATACGAACTGACGATGCTACCAATTTTTGAATTTCTTGTAAGTTAGATTAAAGTCTCAAAAATAAAGTGCGTTCGCAACTGTAGACCGCATGACTCCGTGGTTCGAATAAAAGCAATCAATGTTCGTCCAATTAGCTACTTCTTTTTATTTAAAGCTTCAGATACTAATGCGATTTAAATCGCCGTATCTTAGTGTCTTCAATGGGCAAACTGTAAATTCCACCGACACCGACACCGCTTCAAATTTACGCAAATAATATATTGATGTGCAGGTTAGGCTTAGGCTTAGAATAAAATTTGCATAATACTAAAAATTACGGTAGATTACGGTAGATTTTAGTCGGTGTCGGTAGAATTTACAGTTTGCCCTTCAATGTCAACAGTGGGGGGTCAGTAGTTGTAAGATATTTACAAGCGTGCGCTGCTTGTTTAATGCTCTACAATGCTTGTTTGAAAAGGATATTAGCATTCAAATCAAATTCAAATAAATCATTTAATATTCTGAGAACGTGTAATAATGGAAATTTTTTAAGTTTTTTTTTAATTTAGGCGAAAAACAAATGAAATCTTCAGTGCACAAAACTTTGTATCGATATACATTAAAAAAAAAACAAATTGCGGCGTCCAAAAACGTGAGGCCCACTAACTAAACCGAGGTTTTACAGAAAAAACGCGAAATTTGCTAGATTACAGCTCTATCTCCGGCAGCGTAGTACCCCACTACGTTGCATAGTTGCACTATCACCCGTTGATTTTATTTTATCACATGAATTTAAAGGGCGTTGTATTTCTAAAACATACACGATACACTCCACAGGAGTTGTTTAAAATTGAATAATTACATTAAAATAGTATTTTAACGTTAAACATCACATTTAAATAATTTAGATAAATACTTTCTTATCAGTGTATGACCACGAGCACAGCCGTTGATCCATGGAAACAGAGTAAAGTGTACAAAGCGTATGATTTAATTTGATGTCTAAAAACAGAAAAATATATAAGCAACAATTTATCTTACCTATGTTTCAGCTACGCACGCTACGCTCACAAGAAAATGCCATAGAATGTGTTTATTGCTTAAAAACGTATCTTAAAACGTGTTTTTAGAAAACAAAAATACAATTAATACCGTAGACTGTCGATACGTGCACAGAAAAGCTGCAGTGCTCAGAAAGAACTTCCCACGTTCCACCTTTCAACACAAAGTTGCAGACTGTAATTTCACCAGATTCTGAGCCCACGAATGCCGTAAGATGCTTATCTATAAAAACACTCGAATTATTCTACTTGCATTTTCAAGACTTTTTGTTTTAATAAATTTTGGAAAAAAATTAATTTAAAAAAATTTATAACCAAATAATTCATGACATTATTGTTTAATTATTCATGAAAATAGTACGGTTGCTCCGGAGATCTGAAAAGTGGAGCTCCTGAGAACAACACTCACTGACATACGTGGGCAGAGGGGGTGTTGGGGGGGTTATACCCCCGAAAATCCCGATTATAGCGGACACTCACCCTAAAATTTGGGGGTACCCCGGACACCCTCCCTACCCAGTATTAGAAATGCTAAAAACGGGGTATTTGAGGCATACCCCCAAAAATGTTTTGGGACACCTCCCCCCTCAAATTTTGGGGATCGGGTATACCCCCCAAAATTCGGAAGGCTGCCCACCTATGCTCACTACTCAAATACAATTTAAAGTTAATTAGAAATTTTATGAAAAATGGTCGATCCAATTTTCCGATTATATCGCTAAAGACGAAAATTAGCCATTAATATAAAGACTACAATTACGTTAAACACAAATACAAATATAAAACGCTCACACAAAAACATTTTTTAAATCCCTACCTTTTTCACAGTAGCAAACTTCCAAAGCAGAGCATCCGTGATTTTTCACCGCGCTCGTAAATTTCGGTAAAAATCTAGACTTTTCCGCTCTCTGACCGATTTTATCCTTTTTCCCTTTCCGTTTCCGCTCCGATTCCCATTTAGACAAGCGGAACGGATCGATAATCTCAGGATTATTTTCGCGACAATCGATCGATAATTCCGCACAGCCATCGATCGCTTCGTCAATCGATAAATTATCCCACAAGTGCAAACGTCCGGACGTGGAGACGGCGATAACGATCGGAGGATTCGAAAAACATTTCACTCCAGTAAAGTAGGAAGAACTTTTTTTATAAATATAGGTGAGCACGGAGGTGGGACAGTGTAGATTCCACACATAGGAGTTTTTTTGGTGAAGGGGGGACAAAGGGGTCCACCCCCCCCCTAGAACCAAAATTTTGGACCCCCCTAGAAAAAATTCAGCCTCCTCCCCCCCCCCAGCGAGGCTGACCCCCCTCCCCCCCAATTTGGAAGAATATTTTTTACTTAGTGTCAAAAACACGGTTTTTTAGTTAAAACATTGTTTAAATACACTTTTTAAGCCTAAAAAGGCTGTTTTAATACATAAAATTCAATATTAGACCTAAAAACACTTAAATTATTGAGTTAAAAAAATTTTGCTAAAAAAAATTGGACCCCCCTGACCCCCCCCTAAATTTGAAATCTCGCACCCGGGGTCGACCACACCCCCTAACAATCCAGGGGGGTCCGGACCCCCCCTAAAATGTCTTTCCACCCGAGGGTGGACCCCCCTAGCAGACCCGAACAAAAACACCTATGATTCCACGGCCCATCACACCCTTGCATAACATTTTTTTTCTTTTTCCATCCAAACGCTACATTAATTTTAGATTTATCAAATAAATCTCTCACACCACTTTTAAACCAGTATGATTATATTCTACTCGAATTTTTGGTCGTTTCACTTCTTACTAAAAACTCAATATACCTTTCTTTGTACAGTCTCCGACTCCTTATCTAATTTTTTTGTATTTTTGTCCATGAAATTTATTACTAGTCTAATAAAAAATTAAATTTAAAACTAGTTACTTTTCCTTTCGTTTGCGGTTTATTGAAACGGGTCAGAATATTAACCCAAAAAACAAAAAAAGGGTGTTCGAAGTTAAAACTTAACCTAGATTTTAAAAAGTCTAGAAAATCGAATCTCCCGCCTAGTCTAGCTATATCTAGTTTGACGTCTCAAGACTAGTTTACTTAGTCTAATTATACATGGACCATGCTCACCTATGAGAATACAGCTCCACATCAAGTGGGTAAAGTCGTTCGTTTTTAAACAGCAAACATCTAAAACCAAAAACATGAAATTATAAGAAAACAATGTATAATATTACAACTTTAAAAAAATTATTTCATTATTTCAAAAATTTTATTTGATGACATCAAATATTTATTTGATTATATGAGCATATTATGTGGGCAAGAAGAGGGTTGAGGAATAAAGAAGCAGTATAATATCATAAAAAAATTATTATTTAAGCTATTTTCAATATTTTATAGTTGTTGTCCTTCGCCAACGACAGAGTTTCGTTCAACCTTGGTCTTGTCTGTCCGGCACGCTCCTCGCCTTGCTCACCCCTCTTCCCACTCTCGGATGAGTTCAGCAACCGCTGCGGGGTTCGCCCATAGTTCCTTTGGTCCCAAGGTGGTGTTACCATGTGTGCATGCGAAAAGATGTTGTGTTGTGTGTGTTTGTGTTTTGCATAGCGGCCAGTTTGGCGATGTGTGTTGTGTGGGGTTGATTTTGTGAGTAGAGGAAAGGAGATTTCCCCGCCCTGAGTTCGGCGAGGGTTCTCCTGACACCGCGAGGAAGATTTACTTCCTCGTTGCTTATTGCTGGTGCTTTTGTTTGAAGTATTGGGTTTATTGGAATGTTGTTAATGTGATTTGTGAATTTGTGACTGTGTTTGTGTGGATTTGTTGTTTTAGTGTTTTGTATGTTTTGTTGTGTATTCTGTTGGAATGTTTGTTGTGTAGTTGTTGTTGTAAAAAATTGTTTGTTTTTTAAGCCTGCTGGGTGCAGGTTGTTGTGTTAAGTAGTTGGGTGGATTGTTTGTGTACATGGCTGCCAATTTTGCTTGTTTTGCGTGGAGTTGAATGTGTGTTGCTATGGGGAGGACTTTAGCCTCAGTGTGAATGATGTGTGTGTTTGTGTCTGTGGTGTGCTCTGTTGCGACCATGAGAGCAGTATTTTGTATTGTTTGTAGTTTGTTGATTTAGGTGCTTGATGTTGTGGGGCCCCAGACTGTGCTGGCATACTCGATTATTGGTCGCGTGATTGCCTTGTATGTGTGTGTGAGTGTTTCTTTTGGTTTACCCCAAGATGTTGCTGTGAGTGCGTTTATTATTTTGAGTGTTTTGCGTGCTTTGTTGTGTGTGTTTGCAATGTGTGTGTTTAATGTGAGCTTGGGGTCAAAAGTGAGCCCCAAGATTTTTCGGTTTTTGGTTGTGTTGAGTGTTGTGTTGTTTATTTGTAGTGATAGTTGTGTGTTGTACTCTGCAGGGCCTAGTGTGAATAGTGTGGATGTTGTTTTTCTTGCATTCATAGATGAACACGGTCAAAAAGCTAGGAGGAGGGTCTTTACCCCGCGTAAATGACATTTCAAAATCTACTCTTTTTTTTAGCAATACTGGAAAAAATTTTTGACAAGAAATTTTTTGTTTGCGCTCTTATAACTTTTGAACGCGCCGCAATCAATATGCAAATATCTCGAGTTAAGGTCCTTGTACTTTGGCTACCTCCTAAAAAAAAATTTTTTTTTAATTTTGGGGGGTTAGCCCCATAACCCCCGAAATTTAGGGTCAATTTTTTTCAGCCAAATTTCTAACTTTTTACCATATGGGTGGGTTCTTACGTCTGAAAATTTTTGTGCAGATTGCCCATACTTTCTTGAGCCTAAAAATATATAATTTGTTAGAGGTAACCTACCTGGGTCGGGTACCTTGAGAGGTTAAAGGGGGTTAATTTTACGATTTTTGCTAAAAATTTTTGTATGGGGGCAGATAGCGCATATTTTGGCATCATGTTCAAAAACTGTTTGAGCCACAGAAAAAAAAGGGGGTCTATTTAGTTATAAAAAAAGGTGTAAAACCATGAATTTGTGTTAAAAATTCACGTTTTTGGAAGAAAATTTAGTAAAAAAAAAAGTACTTAAAATTTTCTAGGGAGGGGAGGGGGGGTCAGATTTAAAAATCTAGAGAGGGGTCAGGGGTAAAAAATTCGAAAATTTGGGGGAGGGGGGGGGCTGAATTTTTTCTAGGGGGCCCCCAAAATTTCGGGGCTAGGGGGGTGGACCCGCCCCCCTTGTTCATCTATGAGTGACACCCAAAAACCAACTAAATTTTAGCTAGGCGGTAAGTTGCTTTCTTTAAGAATACTGTACATCGCATCTTTACCTAATGACGCCATCTGATCGCGAGCCGAAAATCAATAGCTGATCACTTGTCAATTTCGATAGTGACAAAGAAACATAACGGACGTCTGTAACACTCTCCGCGTCTCTATAACTGGACAAAAGGGCGAATTCCTCTCCCCTCCAGCTCCACAGACACAATTCGCTTCGACCACCGCCGGAAACGAAATACTAAAAATAAAATTAATTTAAAACTAAACAACAAAAAAAAACTAAACAAAACAGGCATTCCATTAATATAAGCTATTAGAACATAATAAAGGTTTATTAATATTCAAAAATTTATCTTTCAAACAATTTTAAGCGTTTCGTTTGGTACCGCTAAATTTTAGAGTGTATAGACGAGCATGGGCGTAGCCAGGGGGGTCTAAGACCCCCCCTTTGGTTCAGCAAAGGGAAAATTTGGGGTTAGACCCCCCTTTTGCGTCGCCAAGGATAAAAATTTGGGGTTCTAAAAGAGCCATTTTTTTAAAATTTTTCTCGCGCTTCGCTCCCCTCAGCGCTCGATTAATTATTATAGTCTCCACTTCCAAATTTGTGTTAGTTTGTTTTGTAATCTTGGTCTGACCACGCTGGAACCTCCCTATTCTTAATGTTTTAATTGGTTTTAACTTCCAAACTTGTGTTACTTTGTTTTGTAATCTTGATACGACCACGATAGACCCCCTCTTTAGATTGTTATATAGTGGGATTGAAAATTCAAAGGTTAGGCGATGTAATTTTAAAAACATTTTCTCGCACTTTGCATTGCTCATCTGTAATTTAATGTTGTTTTTTTTCAGTTGTTAAGATTTTGAAAATCGAAAATTTCAAGGTATAAATTGTTTGCAAAAATTTTTTCCTTGGTTTTATAGACTTATTTTTATTGAATTATAGGAAAATAATTAAGTATGTGACATAAATAAGGTAATAAACACTTCGCGCGAAGCACGAAAAATTTTTTTAGCCCTTTTATAACGTTAAGGATTCGGACCCCCTTGGATTCCCCTCCCGGAAATTTCGCTCAGGGTTGGATCCTCCCCCTTTCCGAAATCCTGGCTACGCCCATGTAGACGAGTATGGGGAGAAGGCAGTTTTTGCGGGTCAACATCTCTCACTCGTCTAACACGCATTTATCTAATTTTCTGGGAATTTATTTGATCTTAACTCTCTTTCTTCGCTGGATAACTTATAAAAAGAAAATTGAAATTTCACATGATAAGAAAATTCATAATATGAATATGATTTCACAAAAAAATCCATAAAATTATCAGACAGAATGAGTTGAAAATGAGAAATAAGTGTTAAAAACGTTTTATGATGGTTTTGAATAATATTTGAATATAAAAAAATGCTTAAAAAACTTTATAATAATTGATCATAAATTATAATGCAAAAAATATCAGCAACAATTGTCCGCTGGCAAGTTACCAGGGAAAAAAAAGGACATTACATTATATGTTTTGCTTCTTTGCTTACATGTTTTACTTCTTTGCTTGCTGACATTACATTTATATTTATATGTTTTAATTTGCTGCTATTTTTCTTTTTCACGTACATTAATCTCCATTAAAAATTGATTCAAAGCCAAAGGTAAGTTTACATTTAAATATTATTATTTTTAATATTTCTCTTTTATTTATGTAATGTAAATGTAAATAATTTGTTATTATAAAATTTGCCATATTGGGCTGGTAGCAGAGTTCAATCAAATAGTTTCGATCCTTCAGGACAACATTATAATGCTAATATTCTTTGCATTATTAGTAGATTCAAACAAAAAAATCAGCAACCAACCACCATTTGGTCGGTTATTTAAAGCCAATTATCATTAAGCGCATTACAAATACGTTTAAAAAAACAATTGAACTTATTAGCATAAGACCGTAATACCTTTTGAAAATGAGCAACGCAATGAACACTGGAAAGATGGTCAGACATTCTTTGAACCAGTTTAAAGCTATCTAAAATGCATTGAATTTCATTTATTTAACCCCACTTACAAACAGAATACATCATTTACCTATTAAAAAAATCAAAAACAAATTTTTTACACAATGAGACTAAGTTATTTACTTCCAATTCATCCATGGGCGTATCCCCCTTTTCTTAGTCGGAAAAGAGAAAATTTGGGGTTAGACCCCCCCCCTCTTTGGATCGCCAAGGATAAACATTTTGGAGTCTAGAACGGTCATTTTTTTTAATTTTCTCGTGCTTCGTTTCGCTTAGCGCTCAATTAATTAATAGTCTTCACTTCCAAATTTATGCTACTTTATTTTGTAATCTTGGTATGACCACGCAGGACCCACCCCATTCTTAGGTTAGGAAAAGTAATTTTAAAAACATTTTCTCACACTTTTTATTGCTAATATGACGATCCAAAGTGGAAGCAAAAACAACCAGGCGCTGAAAAATTTAGACAGCCAAATTTATTGAAAAATTTGGCCGATACAAGAATTGAACCCGTAACCTCCAAAGTCGACTCTGGCGTGCTATCCATTACACCATAAGCGGGACAAAGAAAGAAGAAAGATAATCTCCTTTTATTAACGCTTGCTCTTTGAGTTTTCACGGACGGGACACATACGCGTTATGTGTCACACTTAGCTGTAATTTAATGCATAGATGGGCTGGGGGGGGGGTTATACCTCCCCAAAATTTCGGATATTGCTGACACCCCCCCCTAAATTTGGGGTACCCGGGGACACCCCCCCCCCGAATTCGCCTCCCGGAGAAAAATTTTTAAGTGTTATAAACCGACTAAAAAAAATTTTCCGCGCTTCGCACGGAGAGTTAATTGTTAATTGACAATTTATCTTAGTTTTTCGATTACAAATCGATTATCCCGTTCAGTAAGTTAAGGTATACAGTTTAATAAAACTACTATAAACACTATTATCCTTTAATTAAAGGATAAAAACATGTTTTAAAAACAAAAACATTAAACACATGTTTTAAATGTGTAGGTATAAGAAACCTTAAATTTTGTAATAAGTATCATCTGGAATTAAAATTTCAAGTGTATTTTAGCGCCTTAAATTAAAAATTTTCTCTCCCGGGGGGCATTCTGCCCCCCCGGCACCCCCTGACAAGGGGCTCCGCCCCTCTGCCCCGCTGGGGGGCTCTCGCCCCCCAGACCCCCCTCATATCTGGAGGGCTACCGCCCCCCAGATCCCCCCCCCGAAATGAAATCCTGGGCACGCCACTGCAAAAAAAGAAGGGGGGGTCTGTCTAACTCAAATTTTTCCCTTTCCGACCCAAAAGAGGGTCTAGACCACACAGGGCAAGTGGTCCGGAGTGGGGGGGGGGGGTAAACCCCAAATCAGGGAGGGGGGGAAAAACTCCAAACACAAAAAAACCCAACTTTTTTTTTCTGAATCCATTTAACCCAAACCTTTTTCCATTTTAAGGAAAAAAAGTAAAAAAAACAAATTTAAGCAAAAAACCCCTTTTAATTCAATTTTAACCTTTTTTTGCTTAAAACATCTTTTGACCTCAAAACTTAAGTTTGCCGAGCTAGAAGTCATTTTATAGTCTTTTTTTTTTCTTCTTTTTTCCAATGGGGGACTCTCCCCCCCCCCAGGTGGGGGAACCCCCCCCCCCCACCCCCCCCCCCGTCTAGACCCCCCCTGGCTACGCCCATGTATGTATATAATCTTTAATTAAATATAAGATTATGGATTAAAAAGTTTGTGATACTTGACTTTATAATCAAGACAATAATATTATTATTCTATTATTACGTAATTATTAAAAAAAAACTATGATTTCTAATTTAATTATAAGAATATATAAACACATTATTAATAAAAGAATTAAACAATAAAATTTGTAAGTTGCAATAAGGATTTATTTCAATTTTACACAGTTTTAAAGCATTTATAAGCTTGTTTTACGTTTTTTTACGCGTTTTAAGCCCATTTTAAGGCCGCGCGGAAATATTGGGTACACCCCCCCTCAAAATTTGGGTCTTGCCGGACACCCCCCCCCTAAAATTTGACCCCCCTATACCCCCCAAAATCCGAGAGGCTGCCCACCTATGATTTAATGTACTCATTTTTTAGTTGTTAATGTTTTAAAAATTGTTTGTAAAATTGTTTTTTTGCTTTATGGACTTATTTTTATTGAATAATAGGAAAATAATGAAGTATTTGAAATAAACAGTTTAGTTATTTAACCAGTTTAGTTAAATAAACAGTTAGTTTTCTGTCACTTAAATTCTTTTTTACCTCCGCGTATCTCAGTAACGGCTATGGATGTGTCTTCGCCGGCTGTGAGTAGCAGTTGTCTGCCTTCGTTTAGTAAGTCGCGTACTGTCATACTGCACACTGCGTTGATTCTCAAGGTATATAAATTCGGCTAAATTAATTTAAAAAAAAACTAACATTTTTTTTAAATTTAAAATTGAATTATGATTTTTTTTATTTAAAACCAACATTATAATATCTGTTTTTAATCAAAAATTAATTTAATATTAATTAATTTGATAGATTAGCATCAACACAACACTAAAACAAGGGTCAATCCCAGAATTATAACTAAACCTAAATAATCATACAAAATAACCTAAATAATTTTATACTTTAAACTTTAAAAGTTTTTAGGGTAGTGCATTTAATTTCGGCACTTTTCCCAATTGGGCATTTTTGATTTTGGACTATATCTTTGGTAATCCTGGACGGAATACGACGTTTGATAGCTCAAATGAGAACTAATTATAGATGACTGTCGTAAGCTTTTTATTTGTTATGTTATGATATTTTAATGTGAAATTGTGTGATTTATAAATTAAAAAAAATGTTACTCGTTTTTAGAACATGGGCATTTCATGATTACGCAATAAATTGGTTTAAAAATTAAACTGTCCTGGTAAAATTGAGTCTATTTTTCGAATTTTTAGTCCCCGTGGTTCTACGTTGCATCTGTGTTGAGCAATCGTTATAAAATAAAATAGTGTAATTTCGGCACTCATATGCTGTAGGTAAAAACGGATTGAATTAAGTGGTCAGGTGTTAAATTGTATTTGTAAATAGTTAAAAGACAACCTTGATATGTGTAGGGGTCAAAGCACTGCACTTAAACTCGGTTAAGAAGGTCTTTTTAAAAAGTGCCGAAATTGAATGCACTTTTTTCCCAAATTTTTCTCATTTTGATACCATTTGGCATTTGAGCTGTAACTTTTTGCCAGTTACACGTTGAACATCAAGTAGAAGCTTAAATTAGAGAAAGCTGTCAGAAGATAATGGTAGGCTTTTAAATTTTTGAAAATGATGATCTTTTTACTGAGAAACAATCGATTGTTTGTAAAGTGCCGAAATTTTTTTAAAAACTGATTTAATTAAGTAAAAAAAAAATACTTTCGTACAGTTAAACTTTTGTGACG
>JASAMX010006814.1:0-15094 GCA_030248175.1 Microlaimidae sp. YZB2_3
CTCTTCTTTTTCGTATTTTAAAACTAAAAATAAAACTGTTTCTCATTGCGTGCTTAATATAAACGTTTATTCGCACTTTAGTTGAATACAAAACATCAGTTTGGTCACAATATCTGAAAAAAGATATTAAATGTGTTGAGCGAGTGCAGTGAATGTTTACTAGAAAGTCGTTTTCCAGATGGTTATTAAAAAAATATGCTACATGGATTGTATAAAATATCTCTCGAATGGTAAAAAGACTGGAGTCTGCAAAAAAATGACTTGATCAATTGCCATAAAATCACACATAACAAAGTATATGTAACTCATCAGATTTTTTTAAGCTTTCTGCATACCCTAAAACTAGAAACAACCGTTTTAAATTAGTATTGGAAAACGCGCGCGTTAATGTTTGAAAACGTTTTTTCTCCAATTGAGTGGATCCTTGGTGGAACTCTTTACCATTTGATGTGATGTCTGCTCCACAGTTAAATTATAAGTCAAAAAGCTTGTACCTATATCCGCATAAATATCTGATTTGTGTTCTGTATTTTAAAGTTTTAGTTATTTTTTTTATTTCTGTGTTATTTTGCATTGCTAAAAAATTGTATGTAAGCGTGTTTATGTATGTTTATACAAATACCGTTTGTTTAATTTTAATTTAAACTCATATCAATTATTTTAAATTTTGATTAAATTTGCAGAAAATCTTGTATATTGCATTTGCAATTCTTGTATATTGCATTTTTTATAATGGTTTAAAATAAAAAAATAAAAATATGCTTTATTAAAAAAGCGAATCTACTTTTCTTTGGAAGAAAAAGAATAATAATAATAATGTGTCATTATTTCAAATTAAATCTTTTAAAAATTTTACACAAAAAACTTTACTTATTAGATTTATCGCCTGCCTTATCTTCTTTATTTTAAATTCCCATCTATATTGTTGTTAGTGATGTTTGTCGATGACGCAAACAAACAAACTGATTTTTGTAAATACTGCTATATATTTGAATATATTACTAATTATTTCTATTTTTCAATTTAAAATAACTTATAAGAAAATACTTATAAATGGAAAAATTTACTGAATAACTTTCGTCAAAGTTTTTAAAAGTTGTTATTGATTGTTGATTAAAAAAGGTTCCTTTGTTCGTTTTTTGAATTTGAAAATTGTAGTTACACAAAATTAAAAAATCTTTAGCTACTAAAAAAAACTTAATTTCATGTAATAATTAGATAACCGGGTAAGGACAGGGTGCCTGAATTAGGAAAAACCTTTTTACCTGCCTTTATCAAAATTTTGCTGCCTCCTACCTGCCTCCTAACTGCCTCCACCCTGCCTCCTACCTGCCTCCGAGGCAGTTTAGCTGCCTCAGTAAAAAATAAGGCAGAGCTCCAGAGCTGCAGGTGGGCTCCGGAGCTCGGAGCGCTGGAGAAGATCATTAGTATGTGAAAGGTACACAATTATATGTAAAAGAAATATTTTTTAAAAAATTTTTTTTTAATCAGGGCTTAGAGCTTTCTAGAGCATAAAAAATGGCTTTCTGTCAATTTTGAGCCTTTCGATTAGCATTTGATATTGTTTAGTTTAGCGTCAAAAATAAGCTACCACCACCAATCAGAAGCGAAGCTTGGATATTTGATATTGTTGTGCGCCAGGAAATTTTGTCTTTTACATTTTGTCTTTAAACAACTTTTCTTTTATATTTAGTGTTTTGGTGCGATTTTGTGAACTTGCTTTTACAAAGACAAATTCTTGGGTTTTTGGTATGGTAAAACCTTTAAAAAGAAAAGAGTCCTTGTTGCTGTAAAAATAAATATTTTGCAACTAAATATCGTTATTTTTAAATAAGCTTAAAGGTGCGGTACCAAGTCCAAACTTTTTTTGCTTGATTTTGGAGATTTTTTGAAAAACCTTACCCCTGCCCTCAATAGCCCACAAATTGTTTTCATTAAAATATTTTTGGTGGTTCAAGAGATATGACCCCCCAAAAATCACGTTTGGTGAATGGTGCAGTATTTACTTTACTTCCTTTAATGATCAGATAACAGAATTAATATTTTTTTAAGCATAGTCTATGCCTAGTTTAATTCTACTGTTTCATCATTTCATTTTCTTTTTTTTCTTTTTTTCTTTTTCTTTTTTTCTTCTCTTTTTTTCATCAACAACATCAAATCTGCGACTTAATCGCAGCTAACATAAACTACATACAATCTAACAAAATATAAACGAAAATAGCAATCTGAAATGAATTTAAAGGCTCAAAAAGAACGCTTATTTAAGTCAGTTTTAAAACTTTTCCTTAATGCATATAAAGAATCGACAGTTACTTGAGATGGGAGTAGATTGTTCCAAGGTATAACCAACCTATTTGCAAAAGAAAATTTTCTTGCATTAATTCGGCTATTTTCAACTGTACAATAATTAATCTTTAATTTGTTGGGATATTGCGTTTCCTGTGCAAAAAAACTTCGATTTTGTCGTTAAAAACACCAAACAATGGCAGTTATTGGATTAAGTTTGCCTTGAAAATTGTCTCCAGCTAATCATATGACTGTAGATGTACCTTTGTTTTAATAACCTATTTTCTAAACAATTTGTTTGTTACATTTTAAATACTTTAAATTAATATATGATGTTAAAATTTGTACTGTATTCCAATAAGGTTGTTTCTTAATGCTATTAAGAAATAACCTTATTTAAATATAAATAACTGCCATTGTTTGGTGTTTTTAACGACAAAATCGAAGTTTTTTTGCACAGGAAACGCAATATCCCAACAAATTAAAGATTAATTATTGTACAGTTGAAAATAGCCGAATTAATGCAAGAAAATTTTCTTTTGCAAATAGGTTGGTTATACCTTGGAACAATCTACTCCCATCTCAAGTAACTGTCGATTCTTTATATGCATTAAGGAAAAGTTTTAAAACTGACTTAAATAAGCGTTCTTTTTGAGCCTTTAAATTCATTTCAGATTGCTATTTTCGTTTATATTTTGTTAGATTGTATGTAGTTTATTTTAGCTGCGATTAAGTCGCAGATTTGATGTTGTTGATGAAAAAAAGAGAAGAAAAAAAGAAAAAGAAAAAAAGAAAAAAAAGAAAATGAAATGATGAAACAGTAGAATTAAACTAGGCATAGACTATGCTTAAAAAAATATTAATTCTGTTATCTGATCATTAAAGGAAGTAAAGTAAATACTGCACCATTCACCAAACGTGATTTTTGGGGGGTCATATCTCTTGAACCACCAAAAATATTTTAATGAAAACAATTTGTGGGCTATTGAGGGCAGGGGTAAGGTTTTTCAAAAAATCTCCAAAATCAAGCAAAAAAAGTTTGGACTTGGTACCGCACCTTTAAGCTTATTTAAAAATAACGATATTTAGTTGCAAAATATTTATTTTTACAGCAACAAGGACTCTTTTCTTTTTAAAGGTTTTACCATACCAAAAACCCAAAAATTTGTCTTTGTAAAAGCAAGTTCACAAAATCGCACCCAAAACACTAAATATAAAAGAAAAGTTGTTTAAAGACAAAATGTAAAAGACAAAATTTCCTGGCGCACAACAATATCAAATATCCAAGCTTCGCTTCTGATTGGTGGTGGTAGCTTATTTTTGACGCTAAACTAAACAATATCAAATGCTAATCGAAAGGCTCAAAATTGACAGAAAGCCATTTTTTATGCTCTAGAAAGCTCTAAGCCCTGATTAAAAAAAAATTTTTTAAAAAATATTTCTTTTACATATAATTGTGTACCTTTCACATACTAATGATCTTCTCCAGCGCTCCGAGCTCCGGAGCACACCTGCAGCTCTGGAGCTCTGCCTTATTTTTTACTGAGGCAGCTAAAACTGCCTCGGAGGCAGGTAGGAGGCAGGGTGGAGGCAGTTAGGAGGCAGGTAGGAGGCAGCAAAATTTTGATAAAGGCAGGTAAAAAGGTTTTTCCTAATTCAGGCACCCTGTCCTTACCCGGTTATCTAATTATTACATGAAATTAAGTTTTTTTTAGTAGCTAAAGATTTTTTAATTTTGTGTAACTACAATTTTCAAATTCAAAAAACGAACAAAGGAACCTTTTTTAATCAACAATCAATAACAACTTTTAAAAACTTTGACGAAAGTTATTCAGTAAATTTTTCCATTTATAAGTATTTTCTTATAAGTTATTTTAAATTGAAAAATAGAAATAATTAGTAATATATTCAAATATATAGCAGTATTTACAAAAATCAGTTTGTTTGTTTGCGTCATCGACAAACATCACTAACAACAATATAGATGGGAATTTAAAATAAAGAAGATAAGGCAGGCGATAAATCTAATAAGTAAAGTTTTTTGTGTAAAATTTTTAAAAGATTTAATTTGAAATAATGACACATTATTATTATTATTCTTTTTCTTCCAAAGAAAAGTAGATTTGCTTTTTTAATAAAGCATATTTTTATTTTTTTATTTTAAACCATTATAAAAAATGCAATATACAAGAATAAATTGCGATTTTCTGCAAATTTAATCAAAATTTAAAATAATTGATATGAGTTTAAATTAAAATTAAACAAACGGTATTTGTATAAACATACATAAACACGCTTACATACAATTTTTTAGCAATGCAAAATAACACAGAAATAAAAAAAATAACTAAAACTTTAAAATACAGAACACAAATAGGGTGTTGTGGATATAGGTACAAGCTTTTTGACTTATAATTTAACTGTGGAGCAGACATCACATCAAATGGTAAAGAGTTCCACCAAGGATCCACTCAATTGGAGAAAAAACGTTTACAAACATTAACGCGCGCGTTTTCCAATACTAATTTAAAACCGTTGTTTCTAGTTTTAGGGTATGCAGAAAGCTTAAAAAAATCTGATGAGTTACATATACTTTGTTATGTGTGATTTTATGGCAATTGATCAAGTCATTTTTTTGCAGACTCCAGGCTTTCCATTCCAAGATATTTTATACAATCCATGTAGCATATTTTTTTAATAACCATCTGGAAAACGACTTTCTAGTAAACATTCACTGCACTCGCTCAACACATTTAATATCTTTTTTCAGATATTGTGACCAAACTGATGTTTTGTATTCAACTAAAGTGCGAATAAACGTTGTGTAAGCACGCAATAGAACAGTTTTATTTTTAGTTTTAAAATACGAAAAAGAAGAGAGGTTTTAGCCAAAGCTTTGTCTGAGATTTCTTTACAGTGTTAAAAAAATTTAAAATTATTTTAAATAATGATTCAGAGGTTTTTGACCGAGTTAACGTTATTTAAGACATGGTGGCCTAATGTAAAAACATTTTGTTGATCACCAAAGCCAAAAGCGATTGAGTTACATTTTTGAGGGGCAACGCTTAGTTGCCACATATTGCCACAATAGGCACCTTGCACTGGAACTTGGTTTATACATGAAGTATGCAATATACATAAGCGTTACCATAATCGATAATTACCGTATCTCCTACTTATTTTTCGTAGTATGCAGATTAACTGGTCACATTTTCGCGCGTTTTCGAACGGGTGGTCTGCATAAAAGATAAGTAGGAGATACGGTAATTATCCATTATGGTGACGCTTATGTATATTGCATACTTCATGTATAAAAAGAGTTCCAGTGCAACGTGCCTATTGAAATTCGTTTTCTAAGTTTGTACAGTTTTTGTTTGCTCAATCGGTTTCCTTAATCGGTTAATATTTGGGGTTATTTTGTTTGCTAAAACACACCCGTGTGCTAAAACACACCCGTGTGCTAAAACACACCCGTGTGCTAAAACTTGCACATTGTTTACAAAACTTTAAAAAGTTTCTTTTCGAGACTCAAGACATTTATTAACATAGTATTTTATTGATTTTTGCAGTTTTTGGGATGAAGCTTAGTTAAGAGGGATGTGTCTATAATTTATTAATTTTATAAATAGGAAATTTTGTATTAATACTTTTATTATTTAAAGATATCATACCATTCTTGTCCTATAGTCATTAACTAACCTTTAAATGCATTCCTTTGCTACTATTTATTTTTGTAGTATATTCTTACAGTATAAATAATGCTGAATGAACTATTTACGAATTATAAATTATATTTTACCTCTAAATTTGATTTATGACGTTTATTGTATCAAATAAAATTATATTATCATTTTATAAATTTTGCTTTTTGGTATATATATGATTTTCCAAGAAAAACACTTAAACAAACATACATATTCAATATATTCATATATATGTATCTATTATGTGTGTATATATGTAATTTATAATCAGCGAATAGTCTGTGTCTGTGTCTGTCTCTTAATTTACATTTTGCATAATATAATATTTTTTTAAATAAAATATATTGAACACGGGATTTAAAACACAGGCATCAAATGAAAAAAACATTTTACATTTGAAAAATATAGAGTATTTAATAAATTCAGCTATTTTACAATTATCAGAATAAATAAAGAATTAATTATAATAGATTTCTATCGTAAACATCAGTTATTAAACTTCTCTAATAATTGTTATTCTTATAATGCTTCTTAAATCAAACACATTAATATATAAATTAATTATTTGTTAAAAAAGAAACTGTAAAATTAAAATCAAATAAAAAAGTGAAGCACAGAAAGCCTTAAAAGTCTGTTAAATGTATCTATATAAACTTTAGGTACTTAATTAAATGAATTTGTTACTTATTTATTATTTCAATTTATCATTTAACTGACTCTAAATTTTGGTTCAAAGTCGAAAATGAATTAGATTCAATTTTTTTTTGAAATTTATTGCAATAAATTGCGTTTCTAATGAAAAACAAACGTAAAAGTAAACTTTTAATTGATTTTGGATTAACGATTTCAAAGCCCTGATTATTTTTTCTAAATAGTCATATTATAACATGTAGCACACCTAAAAAAATCATTAAAAACAAAGGTTATTAAATTTTTCAGAAATCATTCAAAAATCAGATCCTACTCCAGTTTCTTAGCAGTTTATGCAGTTGAAAAGTGCATAAACTGCTAAGAAAACTGTATAAACTATTTTTAATGGTTCGGTAATATATTTAATTATTTTTATTAAATACTAGATTCGCTAAATATTATTTCTGGATTATTATTATTCTCTAAAGCTGTTATGACTTAAAATTCAAGTTTAATTTTCTGTACTTATCATCTAGGTACAAATCATTTTTTTATATAAATTTTTGACCAAAGTGTTTTCATATCCAACTGTGTAGATTAATAGATTTGATATCTTTGGTAGGTTGGGTATAATTATATCTTTGATTTTTATTACAATAATTGTATATACCTATTAAAAGAGTTACTCCTGTTTCCTTCTTATATTTGCTTTTATAAATAAAGGTTTTTGCATTCATACAATTATTATAAAATGACACTAAAATTTAAACGTTATTGCTGGTGGGTTTATTTTGGAGCCCCACTTCAGGAATCGTGGGTAGAAATTGATTTATAGCCAAACTTTTTGATTGCGTGTATCTTCTACTGAGTTTACCGAATACAATATTTACAACTGCATCTTTGAACCGCTTACTGATCAAACTGTAGAAGAAAACGTTCAAGCTCACCTGGAGTAAGTAACTAAGGTGGACAAATGACGGGCTGATCAACCGGAGCCACCTGGTTGTTCCCAGGTAAAAGAACATTACACGCAAGCAATAAGCTAAAGATCCCAGAAAAACCAGAAAACACTGGATTAAAAGCAACAACGCCAGCTGATTGGGGTTCGGTCCGGCCTGGTACATTTGACTCCCCTTTTTCGCCCGACTTTTTATTTTGGTGTAAAAATATCCCACTAATACGCTGACCAAAACCAGCGCAAATAGAGTCCCAATTCGCAAAATGATTTGTGAGCCCATGAGCAATCGAGCCGCATGGACGCGCGGAGTTTGAGACAGAAGGGCGTTCTGGTAAATTTGAACCAATCCATACTCCTTCGTTTGAAACGTGAGAAGGATCGGTTGAAAAACGAGTAATGTGGTCAGTAAACCTGGAATTGGCGGAAAGAAGCTGGCAATAACAACGCCTATGAGAAATTTTTTCTGCGGAAATGTTTTTTGGTAGTAAAGCGGTTTGGTCAGTGCGATTAGACGATCCACACCCAAACCTAACATAAGTACAGTGACGTATAATAGACATGCTTCGTGTAAATTAGCTGCTAATGGTCTTAACCACGTAACAGTTATGCTATGGCTCAATAAACCGACTGTGACACACATATTCCTATTAAAATAGTGATGATTAATATACTTTTCAATAAAAACAACTACAAACTTCGCAACTAGAGACATTGTGTCAGTAAAAATTAGCACTATTTTGTACAAAAATACTCGTTCCTCAGAAAAGCTTCTATAAATGACATAACAACACACCAAGTTTCCTAGGATACCAATAAATATCATAATTGGAAATATAATAAAATACACAATTAACTGAGATACTGGAGGAAATTTATCACAAACTCTTGTAAAAATTTCTTTGCTCCCATTAGATGTGTTCCATTTTGGCCAAAATTCTTCTTTAGCATCAAAATATTCTAAAAAATTTATTTGTAAAATCTCTCTCTCTCTCTCTCTCTCTCTCTCTCTCTCTCTCTCTCTCTCTCTCTCTCTCTCTCTCTCTCTCTCTCTCTCTCTCTCTCTCTCTCTCTCTCTCTCTCTCTCTCTCTCCCTCTCTCCCTCTCTCCCTCCCTCTCTCCCTCTCTCCCTCTCTCCCCCCCCCCCACCCCCCCCCCCCCCCCCCTCTCTCTCTCCCACTCCCCCTCTCTCTCTCTCTCTCTCTCTCTCTCTCCCTCTCTCCCTTCCTCTCTCCCTCTCTCCCCTCTCTCCCCTCTCTCTTCCTCTCTCCCTCTCTCCCTCTCTCCCTCTCTCCCTCTCTCCCTCTCTCCCTCTCTCCCTCTCTCTCTCTCTCTTTTTCTCTGTCTATTTTTCTTCTTTTCTCATAAATTTAATGCATACCATTAAATTTATTTTTAGTGAAACTGGCTGTCATGTTTCCATAAACGCCACAGAAGCAAGCTGAAAATACATAGACAACCTTTAAAATTGTTTCCATTTCCTAAAACGAAAATAATATAATGATTTAGGGTAACTTAGAAGAAATAAAGAACTAAAGGGATAAAAGAAATACGCGTTACAAAATATTGTAAATTTTATATTGATTATATTTTATAATTGAACAGATTTACGTAAGAAATAATTTGCATATACATAGTTGGCACGCAGCTCATTGGTTGTTCCGTATGATCTGTAGTTAAGTAACAAAAAATTTTTGAGCTGTTTTCCAACAAATAAAAATTAGAGCTATTTGACAGTTGCGAACGCCTTTTAACCAAACCGTATGCAAATTATTCCTTACGTAACTTTAGTCGTTGATCTATAACAAGAATTAGCTTGCGATTTTAATTTCACTGATATATTTATCTGTGTATACTAAAAGTAGCCGCCTTAAAGATTTTTTTTTAATTTAATACAATGTATATGAAAACAAAAATTTAGATATTAATAAACAGCCACAAAGTTCTTAAGAATTAAATCCAGATTATAAAACAAAGCTTAAAAATGATTATCAATAATAATTATTACCAATTTCACGGCATAGTATATCTAAAATATTTCAAACGTATTTATTCAGATTTTAAAAATCAACATGTCTAAAATCTTAAAAGTTTCAAATAAAGACGTCACATAGCAACTTAAAAGACACGCTACATTATTATAATGTTAATATTTGTTAATATTTTCATGTGTAGTAATTGGTTGCGCAGTTAGTGTTGTGTAACATCAACCTTGCGTATCCTGCAACATAAAAATTTTAATTGTTAAGAAAACAACCAAAGCTACTATATCTTTCAAATAGTGAATTTATAAAAACAAAGCCCATTTTTTTCTAATTTGAAATTTAAAAAATAGAGTTTTGAATCAAATCTACAGTTATGATAAGTGACTAAATAAAAATACAAAAATAAAACTAAGGCTTGAAATAATTTCTACAGTAACATTTTTGATTAGTAAAATACAAAATTCTGAGATAGGAGATAGGATATCTATAGGACCTTAAATTAAAAAAAAATAGAGTTGGATTTTAGTTTTATATTTACGGTGACGCTTCCTGGTTTAAAAACTTTAAACTGTCGCTCTAAATTTTTGACTAAGTGGTTTTAGTGGGTTTTTCTAATTTCAGCTTCAAAATCAGTTCAAACTTCTCTCTGGCTCCCAAAAAAGCATCGTAAAAAAATTTGAGAAAAAGAATCGGTAATGTCAAATAACTACTACCTATCGAAAAGCAGTAGATAAAAGAAAGCATGTGAGAGCGCGCAGCTGATGATATGTTTATGAGCATTTCCAACGAAAATTTATGTTAGTCAACCATTACACAATTACAAATATTAATCTTTCTTACCTAGAGAATTTACGAATTTTCCATACATTTTTGCCTTTAATACATACAACCTCAAAAGCAAATTAATTTTAAATTTTTTAGTTTAATAAATAAATTGGAACTCTATGGGTTACAAATAAGCCAAAATGGAGGTTAAAACTTAAAACTAAATGTTAAACTTACTTAAACCATAAGCTTAAAAAAAACATATGCCGAGTTAATTTTTATTTTTAACTCACTGTATAATTTTGGCAGTTTCGTGTTAAATTTTTCCGACAGCTTTAAAAAAACTTTATGCCGCATTAATGTTTAGTTCAATTAGCTCGTGGCACGAACCGTATAAATAGAGTGCAAAAATAACAAAAAGAAAATAGTAAAATTAATTAAAATTGGTTGGATTTAAACTATAGACAATACATTATGATAGTAATAAAGAATTTAAAAAATAAAATATCATCAAATGATTAATACGGTAATCGAGTTCCAATTTCTTGTTATTTGGTTTGGTTAGGTTATTACAATATATCACATTTGGAATATAAAACGATTATCGCTGAGAAACTTTAATAATAGTAAATTTTGGTTTGTTTTATGGATAAAATTTAGATTTGGGTGTTTATAATTAATTTTTGTTTTAATAATGATAAATAAAAAAAATTTTAGGGGATTTTAGATAAAGAGAAATATAGGAAATAAGAGATTTGTTATAGAAAGAAAAGTAGAAGGAATTGAAGGTTGGTAAGGGTCGAGTAAAGTTATTTTTATTTGTGGAAAAAGCTAAAAATTTTTTGTATTAAAGATAAGGAAAAAAGAGTGGGAATATGTATATGAAATTATTTAGAAATCTGTTAATTATAAAATATAAAATATAAAATTTAAATATTTTGTAGGTATTTCTTTTATCTTTAGTTCTTTATTTCTTCTAGTTACTAATTTATATTAAGAGATTTTTTTTTAGGAAATGGAAAAATTTTAAAGGTGTTATGTATTTTCAGTTGTTTGTAGAGTTTATGGAAAATGAAGAGTTTAAAAAAATTAGGAGGGATTAGAGGGAGAGAGGGAGAGAGGGAGAGAGGGAGATAGGGAGAGAGGGAGAGAGGGAGAGAGGGAGGGAGAGAGAAAAAGAGAGAGAGAGAGAGAGAGAGAGAGAGAGAGAGAGAGAGAGAGAGAGAGAGAGAGAGAGAGAGAGAGAGAGAGAGAGAGAGAGAGAGAGAGAGAGAGAGAGAGAGAGAGAGAGAGAGAGAGAGAGAGAGAGAGGGAGAGAGAGAGAGAGAGAGAGAGAGAGAGAGAGAGAGAGAGAGAGAGAGAGATTTTACAAATAAAATTTTTAGAATATTTAATGTGCAAAGATGAATTTTGGCCAAAATGGAACACTATTGAATGGGAGCAAAGAAATTTTTACAAGAGTTTGTGATAAATTTCCTCCAGTATCTCAGTTAAATTGTGTATTTTATTATATTTCCAATTATGATATTTATTAGTATCCTAGGAAACTTGGTGTGTTGTTATGTCATTTATAGAAGCTTTTCTGAGGAACGAGTTTTTTTGTACAAAATAGTGCTACTTTTTACTGAACTATGGGATTTTTAGTTGCGAAGTTTGTAGTTGTTTTTATTGATAAGTATATTAATCATCACTATTTTAATAGGAATATGTGTGTTACAGTCGGTTTATTGAGCCATAGCATAACTGTTACGTTTACCTATTAGCAATACTAATTTCACGAAGCATGTCTATTATACATCACTGTACTTATGTTAGGTTTGGGTGTGGATCGTCTAATCGCACTGACCAAACCGCTTTATTACCAAAAAACATTTCCGCAGAAAAAATTTCTCAGTAGGCGTTGTTATTTCCAGCTTCTTTCCGCCAATTCCAGGTTTACTTACTACATTACTCGTTTTTCAACCGATCCTTCTCACGTTTCAAACGAAGGAGTATGGATTGGTTTAGTCTTACTAGAACGCCTTTCTGTCTCAAACTCCGCGCGTCCATGCGGCTCAATTGCTAATGGGCTCACAAAATCATTTTGCGAATTGGGACTCTATTTGCGCTGGTTTTGGTCAGCATATTAGTGGGATATTTTTACACTCAAAAATGAAAAGTTGGGCGAAAAAAGGGGAGTCAAATGTCCCCAGGCCGTACCGAACCCTAATCAGCTGGCGTTGTTGCTTTTAATCCAGTG
Source organism: Microlaimidae sp. YZB2_3 (assembly GCA_030248175.1). NCBI lineage: Eukaryota > Metazoa > Nematoda > Chromadorea > Desmodorida > Microlaimidae > Microlaimidae sp. YZB2_3. The sequence goes on from JASAMX010006814.1 coordinate 12,565, forward strand.
TTTTCTGGTTTTTCTGGGATCTTTAGTTTATTGCTTGGTGTAATGTTCTTTTACCTGGGAACAACCAGGTGGCTCCGGTTGATCAGCCCGTCATTTGTCCACTTTAGTTACTTACTCCAGGTGAGCTTGAACGTTTTCTTCTACAGTTTGATCAGTAAGCGGTTCAAAGACTCAGTTGTAATATTGTATTCGGTAAACTCAGTAAGAAGATACACGCAATCAAAAAGTTTGGCTTATAAATCAGTTTTACCCACCATTCCTGAAGTGGTTCTCAAAATAAACCCACCAGCATAACGCTTCCAATTCTTTAGTGTCATTTTGGTTAGTAATTGTACGACGTCAGAACCCTTTATTTATTAAAGCAAATATAAGAAGGAATCAGGCAGTAGCTCTTTTAATAGCCTTATACAATTATTGTCATAAAAATCAAACATATCGTATTTTTCCCACCTAGCCAGATATATCAAATCCATTATCCTTCACAGTTGGATTTCAAAACACTTTGACCAAAAATTTATATAAGAAAAATGATTTGTACCTAGATGATAAGTACAGAAAATTAAACTTGAATTTTAAGTCATAACAGCTTTAGAGAATAATAATAATTCCAGAAATAATATTTAGCGAATCTAATATTTAATAAAAAATAATTAAATATACTACGTAACCATTTAATAGTTTATACAGTTTTCTTAGCAGTTTATGCACTTTTCAACTGCATAAACTGCTAAGAAACTGGAGTAGGATCTGATTTTTGAATGATTTCTGAGAAAATTTAATAACCTTTGTTTTTAATGTTTTTTTTAGGTGTGCTACATGTTATAATATGACTATTTAGAAAAAATAATCAGGGCTTTGAAATCGTTAATCCAAAATCAATTAAAAGTTTACTTTTACGTTTGTTTTTCATTAGAAACGCAATTTATTGCAATAATTTTAAAAAAAAATTGAATCTAATTCATTTTCGACTTTGAACCAAAATTTAAAGTCGATTAAATGATAAATTGAAATAATAAATAAGTAACAAATTCATTTAATTAAGTACCTAAAGTTTATATAGATACATTTAACAGACTTTTAAGGCTTTCTGTGCTTCACTTTTTTATTTGATTTTAATTTTACAGTTTCTTTTTTAACAAATAATTAATTTATATATTAATGTGTTTGATTTAAGAAGTATTATAAGAATAACAATTATTAGAGAAGTTTAATAACTGATGTTTACGATAGAAATCTATTATAATTAATTCTTTATTTATTCTGATAATTGTAAAATTGCTGAATTTATTAAATACTCTATATTTTTCAAATGTAAAATGTTTTTTTCATTTGATGCCTGTGTTTTAAATCCCGTGTTCAATATATTTTATTTAAAAAAATATTATATTATGCAAAATGTAAATTAAGAGACAGACACAGACATAGACTATTCGCTGATTATAAATTACATATATACGCACATAATAGATACATATATATGAATATATATTGAATATGTATGTTTGTTTAAGTGTTTTTCTTGGAAAATCATATATATACCAAAAAGCAAAATTTATAAAATGATAATATAATTTTATTTGATACAATAAACGTCATAAATCAAATTTAGAGGTAAAATATAATTTATAATTCGTAAATAGTTCATTCAGCATTATTTATACTGTAAGAATATACTACAAAAATAAATAGTAGCAAAGGAGATGCATTTAAAGGTTAGTTAATGACTATAGGACAAGAATGGTATGATATCTTTAAATAATAAAAAGTATTAATACAAAATTTCCTATTTATAAAATTAATAAATTATAGACACATCCCTCTTAACTAAGCTTCATCCCAAAAACTGCAAAAATCAATAAAATACTATGTTAATAAATGTCTTGAGGCTCGAAAAGAAAGTTTTTAAAGTTTTGTAAACAATGTGCAAGTTTTAGCACACGGTGTGTTTATACACGTGTGTTTTAGCACACGGGTGTGTTTTAGCAAACAAAATAACCCCAAATATTAACCGATTAAGGAAACCGATTGAGCAAACAAAAACTGTACAAACTTAGAAAACGAATTTCAATAGGCACGTTGCACTCGAACTCTTTTTATAGATGAAGTATGGCAATACTACATAAGCGTCACCATAATGGATAATTACCGTATCTCCTACTTATCTTTTATGCAGACCACCCGTTCGAAAACGCGCAAAAATGTGACCAGTTAATCTGCATACTACGAAAGATAAGTAGGAGATACGGTAATTATCGATTATGGTAACGCTTATGTATATTGCATACTTCATGTATAAACCAAGTTCCAGTGCAAGGTGCCTATTGTGGCAATATGTGGCAACTAAGCGTTGCCCCTCAAAAATGTAACTCAATCGCTTTTGGCTTTGGTGATCAACAAAATGTTTTTACATTAGGCCACCATGTCTTAAATAACGTTAACTCGGTCAAAAACCTCTGAATCATTATTTAAAATAATTTTAAATTTTTTTAACACTGTAAAGAAATCTCAGACAAAGATTTGGCTAAAACCT
>JASAMX010006815.1:0-40600 GCA_030248175.1 Microlaimidae sp. YZB2_3
ATTGAATAAAAAGTTCTTTTTAGATGTAAAAAGTGTAAAAATAGGAATTTGCATTAAAATTTAGGTTTTTGGAAGAAATTTAGGATAAAAGAACCTAAAATTTTTGTGAGAGAGGAAAGGGACCAAATTTTAAATTTTAGGATAGTTAAGGTCAGGGCTAAAAATTTGGAAACCTATGATTTTATGAATATTAAGGTCTTAAATTTTTTGATGTTTTAAAGCTAGGTGGGATGGATCCTATTCTATCCCACCCTTTTTCTCACCTAAAGTAAGAAAATAATGGTGTTTTATGGCTCCGGTCATTTGTTTTAAAACTTCCCAAATTAATCTGTTTAAGAAATAAAAGTGTTTCACTGTTTTGACAGTGGTCATGGGTTTAATTTAAAATGTTGAAAGCGTAGCGGTTTCTGAGAAGACAAAGTCTTTGAGGACCAGAAAACTCCGTTTTTAGCATTTTAGTTAGCCTCTGGTACTCGCAATTTTTAAATTTGGACATCAGAAAAAATCAAAACTTTTAAAAGCTGAAGTGTTTAAGCCCATAATTTGTTTTCTTACCGATCATTTTGAAAATGTATTTTCTAATTCAACTGTTGAGACTGAACTTCTAAAAAGCCGCCCAGTCTTGGTTAGGCACCTTTGGCTGGACCGCTTGACTGCATAACCTCCTGCTACTTGCCAGGTTATTAAAGGCCGCACTCAATATTTTGTAAAAACAGTTTTAACTAATTTAAAACTTTAAAAGGATTTACAAAATCATTAGTTTTTACTTATAAAAAGCTTATTGTTTGTTTTTGTTTTTTATCTTTCCAGCTAACAACAGGTTTTTTATATTTTTAATCAACAGTTAAATGAGGTCATTTAGAATTAATCATTAGCAATTGTTTGAAGTATTGCTGGTTTTCAAGTTTTAGATGACCCTTTAAAGTCTTTATGAGCCTTTAAAGTCATTTCAGATAGCTATGTTTATTGATGTTTTGTTAGAATTGTATTTTATATTGGCGGCAGTTAAGTCGCAGATTTGATGTTGATGATGAAAAAAAAGAAAAAAAAAGAAAATAAAATGATGAAACAGTAGAATTAAACTATGCATAGACTGTGCGTAGTAAAATATTAATTCTGTTATCTGATCATTAAATAAAAAATTAAATAAATAAAAATAAATAGATTAAAAAAATTATACTGCGAAAAATCACACACTTGATTAGAAATTCAAAATTTTTATAATTCCACCGCACCGTTGTAGAGACATGACAGTAAAGTTTTAGTTTTGCCGCTAGTAAACATTATTTTTACAGACTTAATAAAATTTCAAAATCATCAAAAAAATTGACCCACAACAAAGATTTAGTTTTTGTAATAAGATTATGTAAATGTTTAAGTAAAAACTCAAAGATTTTGTTGTTTATTTAAAGTATAAAAATTTAAATTTTAATAAATTAGAATTTAAAACAATATTAAGTTGTTGCTGTTGCATTACCTGAAACTTATCTTCCCTATGCAGAATATGCAAAGGGCAGGCGCTAAGACAAGCGAGGGGGCGAAAAAATTTTACCCCATGGTTGAGACTCTTCGTCCAACATTAATAACGAATAATAACAATAATTAATTAATAACAATACTAAGTCGCGCAGGAAGTTCTGTTTCGGAGCCGGGGATGCTGTCGGTGCTTTTGGCTCAGCGGTTGATGAACGAAATCGTCTGTTTCCCGCACGTTGTAAACATGGTAAGAGTTTTATTTGCCAGTATTTTATTCGGCACTCTGTTTGAACTCATATACATTTTTTGCCATTTTTTTAAACTGCCAGAAATAGTTATAATGCATTTTATTTAATTTTTATAATTATTGATTATATTAAATTTTTGATAAAACAATTAAAACAACAAAAAATATTTTCTTTTATTTCTAATGTTTCTTCCTGTTGGTATTGGCTTTAGGTTCGCGACAACTCGGCCACCGTTCTATGCGGAGGTTGCGCGCCATTCGCAATAACCACGCCCACTCTCTACGCTCATTGGTTCGCAGACCACGTTGCCGACAGCTGTCTGGACAGCGCTTACCGACGTATCTGCGCTCCGATTCGTGGAATATCCAGCGAAGTTATTGATGGTAAGCGTTGAAATAGTAATAGCAGCGTTTAGAACAGATCAGGTGCTTCCACAAATTTCAACCTTTGTATTGGGAACTGAGACTGAACTATAAGCCATCAGGAACGTACGACGGCCAAATTTCCTAATTTTTTGGTTTGTGCAGTTTACTAAGTTTTATACAGTGTCGATTATTCAGCTACATATTTTATGATATTAAATTAGTTAAATAAATTAAAAACAAAGTCTGTACTAGGTGAAATGGAAACAAACTTGAGTAAGATCTGGCTAATAGAAGGGAAAGAGACTGTTATACTAGAATTATAATTGTCGCACGCAGACAACTAGACAAGTCCGTAACCAAGGGGGGATTGGGGGATTAACCCCCCCCCACTCAGAAACGGGGGGAAAGGTTACCCCTCAATCTTGGAAAAATGAAGAAAAAAATGTCTTTAAAATGACTTCTAACTGCCTCCAAACTTAAGTTTTCAGGTCAAAATGAATGTTTTAAGCAATAAAAAGCTCAAAAATGCAATAAAAAGGGCTTTTTAACCTAAAATTAGCGGTATTAACATATTTTTCCTTCAAAATCGAAAAACGATATGGGTAAAATGCACTCCAAAAAAAAAACGATGTGGGCAGTGGCTTAGCCAGGGGGGACGGGGGGACAGCCGCCCCAAAAAAAACATTATTCTGCCCCCGGACCCCCTGACCCCCGGACTCAAAGGGTCTCTGCCCCTTGACCCCGCTGGAGGGTTCCCGCCCCCCAGACCATACATGGGCACGGGGGAGGGGGTTTACCCCCCCCCCAAATTTCGAGAAAGGGGGTTTAACCCCCCCCCCCTCAGAAATTGGGGGGGAGAAAAAGTTAACCCCCCTCCCAATTTTGGAAAAATGAAGAAAAAAGTGTCTTTAAAATGACTTCTAACTTGCCCTAAACTTAAGTTTTAAGGTCAAAATGAATGTTTTAAGCAATAAAAAGTTCAAAAATGCTATAAAAAGGGCTTTTTGACCTAAAATTAGCGTTTTTTTATCTATTTTTTCTTCAAAATCGAAAAACGATATGGGTAAAATGCACTCCAGGAAAAAAAACGATATGGGTATTTTGCGTTTCTCGGATTTTAACCCCCCCTAATTTGGGGTTTAACCCCCCCCCCCCACTCCGGACCAACTTGCCCATGTATGCCCCAGACCCCCTATTTCCGGGGGCTCTCGGCCATACATAATCATAGACCGGCAAGCTAGGGGGGCTAACTACCCCGAGTAAATGGCCCTCTTAAACCTAGGAGGGGAGTCCGTACCCCCCTAGCTTTTTAGGGGGGGTCGACTCGGGATAGACCAGTTTGAAATCTAGAGGGGGGACAAAGGGGGTCCGGTTTCCAAACAAAGTCACATTAAATCATTTATTTAAGTTTTTTAGCACTAATATAAAATTTTATATACTAAAATAGGCTATTTATGAATAAAAAGAGTACAAAAGTACTGTTTTTTACTACAAAATTGTGTTTGTGGTGACCTAAATTCATACCCACAATTTGGCTCGGAAGGGGGGAGGGGTCAATTTAGATTTCCAGAGGGTGGGGTATCAAAATTTAAAAATTTTAGGGTAGGGAGATCTTCCTAGATATTTTCTAGGGGGAGGTGGACCCCACCCTACCCCCTCCCCTATGTTCATGTATGCTCTCGCCTCCCAGATCCCCCTTGTGGGCACGTATAAAGCACCTTCAAAAAATCCACCCCCTCAATTGAAATCCTGGCTACGGCCATGGCAGACAAGACAATGATAAATTCCTTTTACATTAATTAATTACATCGTCTTCTTCGGTTGCGAGTTACAGTATTAAGCATGAAAAAGTAAACTTTTCGAAAACTGAATATTATTGCATTGCATACTTCGGAAATACAATCAATTCTTTTTGTAAGGTTTTACGGTATTTTCGAGAATAAATTTTAATGATAAAAATGTTCATGATAAAATTTAGTTCTATTTTTGGATTTTGCACAGGTTTCTTCAAAAAATATGGTTTTCTGTTTTCTGTCCATGATTTAGGTTGTTCATCAGTGATTTATCTTTTCATGATAAAATATTTTGATTTATGGTCTCTCCGGACAGTTTTCACTTCACAGCGTTCAATAAAAAACAGTTGAAATACAAAACAAAAATTTTTTGTTTACATAAAATCTATTTTATTATTTATTGTAATTATAGAGCATTACTTATTTTAAAATATCCCAACGACAAAAATTCGAATAAGCGGCAAAAAGTAGGAAACAAATGCGTTTTAAATATTTACTAATAATTTTTTTGTTTTGATTCATTAAAACATTATAATAAATTTAAAATAAATATTAATATTAAATTAAAAAAATGGCAATGAAAATAAGTTCACAGTGGGAATCGATTCCTCGACCTCAAAAATTTTAACAATGGCAAAGCAGGAACGGTTCTATCCGACTGCGCCACTCAACCATTTTTTCTAAAAGAGGTTTACAAACCCACGGTTCTTATTATTATGCACAAACAACAAATTAACAGTACGAGAGCTAATGGCCGTTTAAAAATCTTATATTTCAATAAAAATATACTATTTCGGGCTTTAAATTTCATCAAATTAAATTCAATTTACGTTTTGCCGCAATTTAAAAAAATTAACACCCATTTTTTACGAAAAATCGTATATTAAACCATAATACAAAAATATTTCCATTTAAATTTTACGTACGTGAAAAAGGGTAACGGTGCCTCTTTATTGGAAGTACTTTTAATAAATACTGAGTAGTAAATATTTTTTAAGGGTTTAAAAAAATTTCGTTGCAATTTGATTTTTAATAATATCAATTATTTCGATTACTATCAATAATAAATGAATGTGCACTTTAATCGTGGTATTTCTGCCTTTTTAATACTCATATTATTTTTTTATGGAGATATTTCTGTATTTCACGAGATCTCACTGTCCGGAGAGACCTTAATGGGTTGTTTTCTTAAAGAATCGTTCTATTTAGGTTCTGCAGCGTTGCTTGTACTGACAGACGTGGGTGATGTGAGTCTTCAAGTGCTCCAAGCCGATCCTCACTATCGTCAAGACCACCGCTTTCATCCGGCTGTTGTCGACGGTAAATTGAACAGTGTGAATGAAACATTTGAAAACTTTCATTCATGATGTCTAAGACCAAATCAACCAGGAGTAAAAGGATATTTAACCTGAATTTACGGGGGATAGAAATTTGAAAAATTACTTTTTGCTAACTTTTTTAGATTGCATGCTTATTTATTACCTTTTTCTCGATTTAAAAAAAAACTTATTGTAATTTATTAAATTTTTGAGCAGTATTCATTCAAAATCTGTATTTTGGACAAAAACTTAAATGTTTTTATTCCATTATTATAGATTGTACATTCTGGTGTCACAATATTTATAGACTCGATCTTTTTTGAAATTTGTGGAATATAGGTTTTTAAGCCAAAAAAAATTTGATATGGCATCTAAAATGTTGGGTAATGTATAGACGTTAGTTTGACCCCAGTCAGCCAGATCAAAATTTAAATTTTAAAAAAGTAATTTAAAAAAAAGTTTCCGTTTTTTATGCGCGATGCTTAATTGTTTTCAACGTATTACGATTTAATTTTCACAAAAATAAACCTTATACTAAGAGGTATTATTGACTATTATTATTGCCTTGCCTTAGACCCACTTTTTTAATGATTAGACAATCGTTATTGACGCATAGATTCTGGAGGATAGGCGCTAGTTGGTGGTTAGACATTGCGAAAAATTACGAAAATTTTTAAGGTGTTTTTTTTTTATAAGAATTTTTTTTCCTTTTTTAAGACTAATTTACGCAAGTTTGAAGTCAAAAACCTCGTTTTTACCATAAGCTTCAACCCTAGCTATAAAAATGATGCGAAAGCATACTTTTTTCACAAACTGTTAACTTTACCGTCGTGTCAGAATGGAAAAAGTTTGTTGATCAATCGTTGGAGCAGGAATCTTCAGATATGGAACCACAAATTTACTCAATTATTGAAGAAAATGCAGAACGCTTTAACGTGTTACACGTAAGCTGGGTCTTTTAGGAATTTATACGTTTTAAAAAGTGTATGAATAATTATAGAAAGTTATCTAACACAATACAACAGCATAATAAAAAAAATATTTTTAAATATTCATTGTGCAGTAAAAATATAGATCCAAACTTATTTAGCCGCTAACAGAAAAGAAATTCCACAAAAGACTACTAGAAATTCCTTCCGATCTGGATTATGGCGGTAGTACAGATCCCAGCTGTCGTTATATTGCTCAGAAAACGTGCGAAAACTGCGCCCATTTGCAGGAATACGGTGGGGAAAGTTTTTTAAACCTTCCAGATGCGCCAGCCGGCGACATCCCGGCGGTTGACTGCGCAAACTCTTTTATGGACGCCGTCAGCGCCTCCATTTTAACAGCATGGGAAAAAGAAGGCGAAGAAAATAATGAGGAAGAAGTCGATATCGATTGATGAATGTCACACCTTGGCTTTGACTTTGCCGTACGTGCTGTGATTTGTGAAAAAATTAACGATATGCATTTTACAAATAATAATAAACGGGTATAATAAAGTTTAATATGAAGAATAACGACGGACATCTAAAATGTACACAAAGGTCTAGAAGAAGATTTTGTAAAATAATATTAGTAAAAAGAAAGCGAATAAAACCGGACATTAAAAAATACACAAAAAATGCTTATGAAAAACAATTTTTGAACAAAAAAATATAAAAGGGTAATTATAATACAAAAATTAAATACATCATAAAGTAAACTGAATAATAATTTATGAATCCATTAATAAAACTTATACCTCTTTTCCCGATTTAACTCTTACATTTTACCATTAACAATAAAAAAACACGTTTAATTATAAATCTATAAATTTATATATTATATAAAAATAGATTTTCTATTTATATATTATATAAATAGACGTAATGTCTGTGTGTGTCTGTGAGTTAGTGTTCCCTAACTCCTCCCTAACCACCCAACGGATTAAGGTGAATTAGGTATCGTTGGAAAGCTTATACCACAGGGAATGTCGTAAGCATAGATAAACAAGGGGGGTAGGGTGGGGTCCACCCCTAAGTTTTTTTTATGCCAAATCGACGCCACTGGCGCCTAGAATTTCCCGCTGGCGCCTAAAATTTTGGGTCTAGGCGCCAGCCTGGCGCCTAGATTTTTGGCCATAAACGTATTCTTTAATCGTTTTTTTAGTCAACCAGACATAAAAGAACACAAAATTTTTAAGGTTTCAAAAGACTAATTTTCAAAAATTTTCTTCCGCTTCACTTCGCTCAGCGCGTATTGTTTTAGTTTATCTACAATTAATCCTTTTTTATGATATATATATATATAATATATATGTAAAGATTTATGTAAAAGTTCTAACTGATTACATTTTTTAATTAAAAAAACCCGTTTAAAAATAAAATTCTGAAAACACCTATTATTAATTTTGAATAAAACCTGAAAATAACTTCTGAGAAAATCCTTTTTTTCCTTGCACGGATATTGCAAGAATTTTCAAAGTGTTAAAAAGAATTTTAATTTATCTTTAACACTAAAATGTTGAGCTTCAAGCTGTCTGTAATGGAGCTCCGCTTTGTAGATCTTTGGAGCAATCCACGTCCACGAGCAATTCACGGCCCACCTATGGTTGTACTAATTGTGTGAAAAATAAAAAAGCTATGCTAGAGATTGTTTTGTAAAAAATTTTTTGTAAACTAATATTTTTCAAAACTTATTAAAGGCAATTAAAAAAAACTAAAAATGCGAATAAAATAATTAAAAAATTTTAGGGAAGGAACTCCAAAGCTCCCTCCGCTATAAGTGGCCGGGGCTTCGGAACATGATGTGGGAGAGTAGGAAGGAACATCACTAGTCTTTATGTTTTCTTGTTAAATTATATAATTCTTAAACAAAATTTTACGCATTTCAAGTTTAGTATTGAGATGGGCAAAATGAGCCGTTTTTTAAAATTATATACAACACGAAACGTTTGACTACAAAAGCCATCTAAATATATGCATATAATGAAAAAAACTAATAATATGTGGCCTTTTTGTGAAAATAGAAAAAAATTTATGTTATTGGCGCCTAGATTTCTGGGCTGGCGCCTAAAATTTGGAGGCTAGGCGCCAGCTGGCGCCTAGGCGCTGGCGAAAACAAAAACCCAGGTCCACACCTCCCCCTAGCCTCAAAATTTTGCCTCCCCCCTAGAAAAAATCCAGGGGGGGCCTCTCCTCCCCCCAAATTTTCGAATTTTTTACCCCTGACCCCCCTCTAAATTTTAAAATCCGACCCCCCCCCCTCCCTTCGAGAAAATTTTAAGTACTTTTTTTATACTAAATTTTCTTCCAAAAACGTGAATTTTTTACACAAATTCATGTTTTTACACCTTTTTTATACCTGAATATCGCTTTTTATTCAATAAAAAGTAGTATTATCTTATAAAAAAACTATTATTAAACCTTTAATGGCTTAAAAGTATTTTACTTCGGAAATTGGACCCCACCTGACCCCCCTCTAGGTTTCAAAATCTTCCACCTAGGTCGACCCCCCATAGAAAGCTAGGGGGGTTCGACCCCCCTAGGACCCCCTCCTGATTTTAAAATGTCATTTACCCGGGGTAAACACCCCCCTCTGGCTTTTTGACCGTGTTCATCTATGGTCGTAAGGGGGTTAAAATTTTGAAACAACTTACATGGACATCTTTATACTGGACAACGCGTTTTTAGAAAGGGTCCCTCCCCCTACGGATTTTGGAAGTTAAAAAAATTTTTCTCTAGGAATTGGCTTAAACTTATTGGTTAGAGTAATTAGCCAATGTAAAGCCAGAATATTATGTTGTTTTTTTTTGGAAAAAATGAACATGGACATTTTTATACTGGACAACTTTTTTTTTCACTAAAGAGGGGAATTACCGTGCTCCCCAACCACAAATGGGATTGGACTAAATCAGATATCATTGCAAAGCTTACAGTCCGGGGAATGTCATAAAGGATCCAAATTTAGAAAAATTTTGCATGGACATCTTTAGCCTGGACAACACAATTTCACAAAATGGACTTTGGAAATTGAAAATTTTTTTTCTGAATTGACTTGAACTAATTGATAAGAGTAAGTAACCAATGTAAAACCAGAATGTGTTGTTTTTTGGTAAGATTAACATTGACATTTTAATACTGGACAACGTTTTTCACTAAAAAGGGGAACGACCTTCCTCCCCAACCAAAAAAAATTGGGCGAAATGAGATATTGTTGCAAAGCTTACAGACAGGGAAATGTCATAAAGGGGTTGAAATTAAAAAAAATCGCATGGACATCTTTTGATTGGACAAGACATTTTCACAAAAAAGGCCTCTTTTGAAAGCTAAAAATTTTTTTATTTTCGAATTGATTCAAACTTGTTGGTAACAGTAATTTGCCAATATAAAGCCAGACAATCATGTTTTTTGAAAAATTGAACATGGACATCTTTATGCTGGACAACGTTTTTTCACTAAAAGGGGCAACGAACTTTCTCCTTTACCACGAAAAGGATTGGGCTAAGTGGGATATTATTGCAAAGCTTAAGTTTCAAGGAATGCCATAAAAGGTTGAATGTTTCAAAAAAATAAATAACAAGGACATTTTTATGCTGGACAACGCATTTTGACCAAAAGGGGGCCCTTTTTGCAACCACAAAACGGATTGGACTAAATAAGGTATCATTGCAAAGCTTACAGTCTGGAGAATGTCATAAATGGGTTGAAATTTAAAAAAATAACATGGACATCTTTATACTGGACAACATATTTTTACCAAAGAGAGAAAGACCTTCCTGCCTAATCACAAAAAAGATTAGGGTAAATCAGATATTATGGGTAAACCATATAGTTCAGGGAGCATCATAAGGGGTTTGAAATTAGTAAAAAATAACATGGACATCTTTATGCTGGACAACATATTTTCACCAAAAGAGGGAAAAACCCTTCTCCCCAACTAAAATTAGAGTGGGTAACTGAGGTATCACTGTAAACCTTACAGTCACGGGAATGGCATAGAAGGGTTGAATTTTGAGAAAAAAAGAATATAAAATTTGCCGGAAAAATTATTTGGCTGACACGGGCTACTTGTTAAAAAAATATTTTCGAGCAGTACAATGATTGTAGTTTTGTAGTAAGTAAAATTTAGAAGTAAGTAAACTTTTTTTGAAGTAAAATTTAGAAGGAGATGAACGTTTTATTAATAAATTATTTAATTATTATTCAGTTTATTTATTTATCTTGTAAGCATTTTTAAAGTATTTTTGGTGTCCATTTTTATATACCTCCTTTCACATGCAAAATTCTTTTTGAGACCTTTCAATACATTCGTATTTCCGTCCCTCTTCTTCACAAATTAAAAATACAATAATAAACAGGTATAATAAGAGCTTATAAATTAAAATACAATTGCACATTGTAGAAAAATTAGGATGGTTTAAAAAGCAAGAAAAAAAATTTAGCGTCTATTCGTTATCAGTAAGTTTTCCGTCCCAAAAAAACTTTCGATAAGACGACCTTTGAGAAAATGACATTTTGGTGAAAAAGAACTCAGTTCAAGTACCATGTTCAAATTAAAATGTATCATCGATCAATTTGGCTAGTTCTTCACCTATCGCTTTGGCATAGAAAAAATAACCTTAATTACATGGAACCTTTATGATGATAAACAAAAATGCACCAACTCTTTTAAAAAGTGCCGAAATTAAATGCACTTTTTTTCCCAAATTTTGCTCATTTTGATACCATTTGGCATTTTAGCTGTAACTTTTTGCCAGCTACACGTTGAACAACAAGTAGAAGCTTAAATTAAAGAAAACTCTGGAGATAATGATAGGCTTTAGAAACAATCGATTGTTTGTAAAGTGCCGAAATTAAACGCACACATTTAATTTCGGCAATTTTCCATTTTTTTAAACTGATTTAATTAAGTAAAAAAACTACTTTCGTTTGTGACGCAACGCAGTATCGTGAAAGCTTCAAAATGAGCTATCAAACATGAAAATCGGGCCATACAGTAAAAAGTTACATCGGAAAAACAAAAAAGTGCCGAAATTAAATGCACTAGTTGTATGTACGATTTTAGTAAAAAATCAAATGAAAGCAAAAAGTGACCGCTTTTTTGAGTACCACCATAGGTGTCCGACCAGCCTGGACTGGCCGGACCGCCCACCCCCCTGAGGGCCGGTCCAGGGTACCCCTCCCTCCTAGCGCCCATTTTGGACCGGGGTTTTAGGGGGGGGGGGGGGGGGGGGGCTCGACCCGGGGTGCAAAATTTTGAAATCTAGAGGGGGGTCAGGTGGGGTCCGTTGTCCAAAGCAAAACAGTTTTAAACCATAATAACTTTAATAATTGTGTTTTTTATAAGATAATACTACATTTTATTGAATAAAAAGCGATATTCTGGTGTAAAAAGGGTGTAAAAGCATGAATATGTGATGAAAATTCATGTTTTTGGAAGAAAATTTAGTAGAAAAAAGGTACCTAAAATTTTCCCGAGGTGGGAGGGGGGGGGTAAGATTTCAAAATCTAGAGGGGGGTCAGGGGTAAAAAATTCGGAATTTTGGAGGGATGGGGGCCCTAGATTTTCGTCTTGTGAGAGGGGTCCCAAAATTTCGAGGCTCGGGGGGTGCACCCCACCCTGCCCCCCCCCCCCCCTTTTCTCACCTATGCATACAGCAATAGGTGGACAGCCTCCCGAATTTTGGGGAGTATACCCCATCCATGGGCCAGTTGGTCGGGGGTGGGGGGGGGGGGTTAAACCCCAAATTGGGGGGGGGGATAAATAAGAGAAACGCAAAATACAAATACCCGTATCGTTTTTTTTTTCTTGAGTGCATTTTACCCATATCGTTTTTCGATTTTAAAGAAAAAAAATAGGTAAAAAAACGATAATTTTAGACCAAAAAGCCCTTTTTATTGCATTTTTGAGCTTTTTACTGTTTAAAACATTCACTTCGATCTCAAAACGTAAGTTTAGAGGCAGTTAGAAGTCATTTTAAAGACATTTTTTTCCTCTTTATTTCTCAAAATTGGGAGGGTTAACCTTTTCTCCCTCCCCCCATTTCTGAGTGGGGGGGAGGGTTAAACCCCCCTTTTCAGAATTTGGGGGGTTAACCTCCAACCCTCTCCCCCAACCCCCCCGTACCAATGTATGGGTATGCCCGACCCCCTAAATTAACGAAGGGTGTCGCAAAAAAATTTTTCTGGGTAATATCTTATATTTGGCGTTTTTAGTACTGGGACCTCCCAAATTTTAGGGAGTGTCTCCGGAGTACCCCAAATTTTAGGGGGATGTTGGCAGTAATTGGGATTTTTTTTTGGGGGGGGAGAGATATAACACCGGAACTTAAACCTTAAAGGTGCGGAGTCAAACTTTTTGTCTTCGATTTTTTGTGAAAAGCTTACCATTGCCCCCAATAGACCACTAAAATTTCAACAAAATATCTCCAGTGGTTCAGGAGTTATGACCCCCAAAAATGGCGTTTTTTGACATTTTTGTACGTAGAAGATTGCTCAATGAGTATAACGATTTAAGTTACAAATTATGTACTCATGCAAGCGGCTACTTTTTACTTTAATTTTATACTTTGATCGTTAAGATCGTTGCAGTATTTGTCGAGATATCTTTTTTTTTTTTTTTGTTTTTTTTTTTTTTTTTGGGTGTTAAGTTTCGGAAAACCCAACCTAACCTTTGTCCAAAAAACCGATTTTTTCGCTAAAAAAACGAAGTGAAGCAAAGAAAGGTTGGGCAAACTTCGTCGTTTGGTGTTTTTAACGAAAAAATTGCAGGTTTTTTGTACGGGAAACGCAATATTTCGACAAACATTGCACCAATCTTAACGATCAAGGTGTCAAATTAAAGTAGAAAGCAGCCGCTTTCTTTGAGTGCGTATTTTATAACGTAAATCCGTATACCCATTGAGAAATCTGTCCCGTACAGAATTTCCGAATCCCGTCGAAAAACGCCATTTTTGGGGGGTCATAACTTCGAAAACACAGGAGATATTTAATTTAAAAAAAATTTGTGGGCTATTGGGGGGCAGGGGTAATGTTTTCAAAAAAAATTATCAAAATCAAAGACAAAAAATTTGACTACGCACCGTACCTCTAAGGAAATATTATCACTAATCCTGACACTCGACTGTGGAAAAAAGTTTATATTTTTTGCAAGATAGTCAGCTTGTTATTTTTACTTTGTATATAGGTAAGCTAACGTGGCTGGTTTTTATCGTGGGTGCTGCTGTCGGCGGTCGGGTCGCTTTCAGCAGTTCGGAAGAGCACGATTTTATTGACGGAGATCTGATTTGCAGGTTAGGATTTTTTGGTTTTTGTTTGTGTTGGTAATTTCCTATTTTAATTTTGTCTATTAGTTCATTTTGTGAGTGAGTATTAATGATATTTAAACATGCAGCCATTATTTACCCCGAAAAGTAGGCTTTGACCAAGAAAATAATGCATTTTTAGAAAAAACGTGGATTAAGTTTTTTAATTAAATTGAAGGATTTAAATATGGTCCTATAAAATTTGTGTTAATAAGTTTTAGCGAGGTTTTCTTTTGACTTTAAAGTGTAGTACTTTAGAACAGAAACAGTTACCTACATAATATTAAACACATTAAAAACTATTTTCAGAGTTAACGCTTTATTTAGAAGCAACAATTTTTGGGGTTTCTGTATGATATCATAATTAATTAACATATAAACAGTAACATGATCTTGTTTGTCAGACAAAACAATTTTGTGTGATGTGCAATCAGAACATAATTGTTTTGTTAGTTAATGTGATTTTTTCCATTTAATGCAAATTTAGCGATCAAACATTTCACATTACGGCAAATCGCATCAGTTTTGTTTGTTAAATTACAATA
Source organism: Microlaimidae sp. YZB2_3 (assembly GCA_030248175.1). NCBI lineage: Eukaryota > Metazoa > Nematoda > Chromadorea > Desmodorida > Microlaimidae > Microlaimidae sp. YZB2_3. The sequence goes on from JASAMX010006815.1 coordinate 14,016, forward strand.
AACAAAACTAAATTAAAAATTTCTTGTTGTAAAAAAAACTCAAAATTTTATAATTTCAAAAAAAGCATTATGAAAATACTGTCGCGAATTTTTTTATTACCCTGTTCCTCAAGAATTATCTGTATTTTTAAACAAAAGTCAAATTATTCTAAAAGGTGACAGTAGAAATTTTTGAATAATGTCATATTTTGTATTAACCCGTTCCCGTAATGGCCTTTTTCCCCGTTACAACCGTGAAACATTCGTACGCCAAAAGTGAAACCTTCTTCTCACGGTGGTGATGTTTTTTTATTACAAATGTCGTACGTAAACCTTACCGCGGTAAAATCTACGCATGACCTAAGTCGTACTTCCGTCGTACATATTTTTTGTGCGTGAATAGTGCCCAGTGAGCGAGCAAATTAAAATGGTTAAAGCTGTACAGTAGCAATATGCAAATTTTGCAACATGAAATATCCTGCGTAATACACTGTATTCGTGAGAAAAACCTGCATATTGCTACCGTAAAGTTCTAGACATTTCATTTCGCTCGCTCACTGGGCACTGCTCGCGCAAAAAAACTATGTATGTATGACGGAAGGACAACATAGGTCATACGATACATGCTACGATTGTTTCACGGTTGTAACTGAGGAAAAGGCAATTATGGGAACGGGTTAATCCAGGAATTCTTTCAATGTGAAAAATCCGGATTTTGTGAATATCAAACATTGGACCATTAGTCAAATTTTTCCTGTAAACTTACTAAAGTGATGCTCTTGGTTTTTGTTACCCATTCTTGAGGTTTATTGATTGTTTGTATCTATAATGTCACAATTGATATTAAAAATTTTTTTAGGGTATTAGAGCTAATGCGTTTTACCGATCAGGCGCTACCTAATCGGGGCTGTGAAAAGATGGAAATGGGGTATTTATGGTTTCTTGAACAGTTTCGAAAAATATATATCAGCGATCAAGTCCAGAAAACTTCCAAGGTATGCTTAATTCGTTGTTTATTATTTATTAGATAATTAATTGCGATTTTAAACACTACTAAGCAGTACCTTTCTGTCATAGATGTTTTTTGGGGGGGGAACAAAACAGTCCACCCCCCCTAGAGCCAAAATTTTGGACCCCACCCTAGAAAAAAAAATCCAGGGGGCTCCCTCTACCCCAAAGCTCGAGAGCGGTCCGGCCTGACCCTCCCTAGCGAGGCTGACCCCCCTCCCTCCCTTCCGATCAATTTGAAAGTATATTTTTTATTTACTGTCAAAAACACGGTGTTTTAGTTAAAAACAGTGTTTAAATACACTTTAGGAATAAATAGGCGATTTTAGTACATAAAATTCAATATTAGACCTAAAAACACTTAAATTATTGAGTTAAAAAAATTTTGTTAAAAAATTGGACCCCCCTGACCCCCCTAAGTTTAAAATCTCGCACCCGGGGTCGACCCACCCTAAAAAGCCAGGGCGGTCCGGAGCCCCTTAACCCCCCTAAAAAATTTTGACCTTCCACCCGGGGGTGGACCCCTCCTAGCGGACCCCACCAAAAACATCTATGCTTTCTGTTTTATTTAGGTCTACAGCAAGTTAACTGAAGTTCTCGGTTTAACTGACGAATCTATGGTTCTTGGTGTTTTTGTACGGAAAATGTAAGTTATTTGATTTTAAACAAAATACTTGCAAGTGGGTTATACAAACACTTTACTCGCTTCCGCACAAAAAATTTCACAAATCTCACAACGTTCAAATTTAATTGTTATAAAATGCTTTAACACATAATAAACGTGATATTTAAATTGCGCTTGCGTGCTAGCTTGCTGGTTTCTTGACTTGTGAACATTTTGACTCACAATCTACATTATTAAGTTTAAAGTAAACAAAGTTTAATATTTTTCTTCGCATTTGCTTAATGGAGCCAAACCGACACGGTCAAGACGGCGTGGCCGCGAAAATTTCGTGACAGATAATTACCGATAATTATATATTTCTTTAGAATGCCTTCAATTATTATATCTATTATATATTATTATATCTATAATTATTATATCTATGCCTATTTATTATACAAAAATATTGTACAAAATTGCAAACTATATTTAGAATAAACATTTGATTTCGAAATAATAAACAATTTTCATGGTTTCCTTACTAATATTAATACACAATAACAAACAGCAATAAATAGTCTTGTGCGTCTGCGTACAAAATAATTTTTGTGTGAATTGCTAAAGGAACCTACTTGTTAATGTAATTATTTTATTCTTACTTTGTTTTATTTTATTTTTTTTGTAATGAATTTTTTGGGCAAAATTTTTTGACTATTATTTTTCAGAAAAAAAACATCAAATTGTATTGCGTTTCAGACAAAACAAAATCATTTTATTATATTTTAGTAATTAAAACATTACAAAAATTTGGCTACTTTATTCTTAAAAGTTATTTTACACTGGAGTTCCAAAGCAATTGTTATCTTTTTCATTTGAAAAGACATTGTGTATAAACTCCAGTGATCCATCAGTTGGCAGTTTCAGTTTAATATTATGCTGTTTTTTCTTTTTGTTTTTTCCTTCGCAAACTGGGGTAGAATACTGACCACAGCTCCAATTCTGAATTTTTTCTGTGGTGCAAGTCGATTTATTGCAATATTCAATTGCAACGGTTTCCGGATTTATTTGTGATTCGTTGCAACATTGATTATTGAATTCGTAAATTCCATAGTCATCATACATAACCACCTGAATAGATGTCCATGGGATTGGCAATAAATGTAAAAGAAATCTTCCTTTAAGGGTTTATGGAGGGTAATCTCTCGAATTTTGGAGAGGTAGCTTTCTAATTAGTGTTTTTACTACTGGGACAGGGGGCGTCAACAGTTTTGGGGTTTTTTTCTTGAAGGGAAGATAAACCTTCGTATCCACCTCTCTTTTTGCCTATGCTAGGGATACCCTTCTTTTTTGTTTAATAACAAAATAGTCAAAAAATCAATCAAAAAACAAAACAAATCTGTTTCCTACCATTAAAACAAAAATAAACTGCAAACATAGGTGTTTTTGGGAGGGCAGAAGGGTGCACCCCCCTAGAGCCAAAATTTTGGACCCCCCCCCTAGAAAAAATCCAGGGCCCCACCTCCTTACCCAAAGCTCGAGAGCGGTCCCGCCTGACTCCCCTCCCCACCCCCTCCCGACCAATTTGGAAATATATTTTTTTTATTTACTGTCAAAAACACGGTTTTTTAGTTAAAAACAGTGTTTAAATACACTTTTTAAGCTTAAATAAGCTTTTTTTATACATAAAATTCAATTGTAGACCTAAAAACACTTAAATTATTCAGTTAAAAAATTTTGTTAAAAAATTGGACCCCCTGACCCCCCTAAATTTGAAATCTCGCACCCGGGGTCGACCCCCCCTAAAAAGCCAGGGGGGTCCAGACCCCCCTGGACCCCCTCCTAAAAAATTTTGGCCTTCCACTTGGGGGTAGATCCCCCCTAGCTGACCCGACCAAAAACACCTATGGCTGCAAATGCACCTTTTTGGAAGTCGAAATGCAAATTGCAAATGCAAAATGCAAATTAAAATGAGAAATAATGAAAAAGTACCCGACTTTACTTAATTATGCAATATGGAATCACGTTATTTTAAAATAAACTTTTAAAATCATTTTATACTGCATTATTGTTTCATCGTTAGCTTGAGTTAATTGTTTGGCGTTACTCATAGATGAACAAGGGGGTAGGGTGGGGTCCGCCCCCCATAGCCTCGAAATTTTGGGCCCCCCTAGAAAAAAATCCAGAGGGGGGACCCCCCCCCTCCCCCCAAGTTTTCAAATTTTTTAACTCTGACTCCCTTCTAGATTTTGAAATCTGACCCCCCCCCCCCCTCCCCTCTCGAGAAAATTTTAAGTACTTTTTTATACTAAATTTTCTTTAAAAAACGTGAATTTTTCACACAAATTCATGTTTTTACACCCTATTTATACCTTAATATCGCTTTTTATTCAATAAAATGTAGTATTATCTTATAAAAAACTATTACTAAACCTTTAATGGTTTAAAAGTATTTTGCTTCGGAAATTGGACCCCCCTCTAGGTTTCAAAATCTTCCACCCTGGGTCGACCCCCCCCCCTAGAAAGCTAGGGAATGTTCGACCTCCCCTATGACCCCCCCCCCCCCTAGATTTTGAAATGTCATTTACCCAGGGTAAACACCCCCCCTAGCTTTTTGACCGTGTTCATCTATGGCGTTACTTAGTGGAGACTATTATTTTTGTTTTTTTAAATCGAAATTATTTAACTTCATTTATTTATTTAAGTCATTTTATTAATTTACCCTACCCTTCTTCATTCATGCCAGCAAATTGAAATGAATCCCATAAACACAATAGGATAGATAATACCAGTAGGGCTTGAGACGCAAGACGTCGAGCAACTATAGAAGACTCGGTGACAAGGAGTTTCTCTTCTCGATGGAACAACTGGATCAACTCCTTTCGAAAACTAGGCGAGAATATTGTGTAAATGAAAAAATTGGCACTGCTATTAAATATAACCAACAAATTCCCTAAAATATAATGATTTGTTTAATATGAACTTTCATAACAAAATTTTTAAAATTTATGTATTTTGGATTGTATGTATAATATTAATTTTATGTATTTTCAAAAAAAGTTTTCAGATTGTACTGCTCTTAAAATTTTAGTTCAGCCGTTTTTAAAACTTTGTTGTCTTTGACCAAACCAGTAGTTATAATTTTCAGCATTGCCAGTACTCGCAGAAACATGATATTATTGTTGTTGATCATTTTATTTGAAAGTTAAATTTTAAATTTATTTTAGTCTAGAAAATGTTATCACATAGGTTGTTTCGCTCAATTATTGTTTGAAAAAAAATTGGGTTTTCAATTTTAATTTTTTTGCAGTTAACGGATTTTCCATCTTTCTTGCCGCTTCTAAACTTTTTTTAAGCGCTGTTTTGTTTTTATTTGAAAACATAAATATTTATATCGATTAATGGTTTACCTGTGTCAATGAGATACTGTCTGTAGTGAATAGTTAAAAGAGGGTCAACGGCTGTCTCCAAGATGTTGACGCAAAGGGAAACCGTGTTGCAACAGAGAAAGAGAACTACTACCATAATTAGCATGGCGGCGCCTTCAGATGTAGCAGGACTCATTCGTTCATTACAGGCCCGCTTTTTGAGAACGGTAATTGTAATGCACAATCCCAAAACCAACAACAGTATGAACGGAATCAAGGTCATAATGGCCGTATACAAAATCGTTTTATACACCTTTTAACATAGTCAATCACTCGATCTACTTTAAAATAGATTGTGTTTTTTATACTTAATATGTCTCCCTACTTTTATCTATTGTTGTGTAACTTGTACAACAAACTTACAGACCTGTGCACGGTCTGAAAATGCCCCCCCCCCCGTTTTATTGGAGGATTTGCGCCCCCCCCCCCGTTTTATTGCCCCCCCCCGCCAAAAAATGAAAAAGTACCCTAAAAATATGACGCCATTTTTGACCTATGATGACGCCATCATCGCGAATTTTTTGCAGTTTTTAGCCTATTTCAATGTATTTTAAGCTATTTTAGACCTATTTTTACCTTATTTTCGCTTTTTTGTCCCTTTTTTCCCTTTTCCTTTCTTTTTTTTTACTTTTTTTCTCTTTTGATTCTTTCCCCCCTGCTTGCCCCCCCCGTTTCAAAAAAGTTGCCTCCCGTGCCCCCCCCAGTTTTGAAATTGCCGCCGTTTTAACCCCGGAGGGGCAGTGCACAGGTCTGAACTTAGTTCTTTTGTTGTTAAAATGTAACCAAACTTTTTACTTAATATGTCTCCCTACTTTTATCTATTGTTGTGTAACTTGTACAACAAACTTATTTCTTTTGTTATGGTTAAAATGTAACCTAACCAAAAGTCGTGGTTAAGGTCCGTACAATGTATGGCCGCGTCTAGCACAACAGGGAAACTGCAATTTATATATAGTGCTTGTTCAAAAATAAATGAATCTGAGTGGTGATTACTATATACAAAGTTACCTGCGTTTTGAAAGTCATCTTCTTACCTATGCTGGCAACAACAACAAGCCGAGTGAATAACTATTTTTTGCAATATAACCGTAATATAAAGAAGATTTAAACGAAGGGCAGTGCCGCAAACTGTAACCACAATGGCGCTGATAAACTGGTCAAAACAGACTACAGTTGTTAATTCCCAAAAGGTAACCACATTATAAGTCATGGAGAAAGCAATGTTGAAGCAGGCTACTTTGTTGGCCACTCTTATGCGGCAGAGATGACGTCTGATGAAAATCACCACCATCCTTCACCCGCATAAAATGTTTTAAAGTTTTATAATAATGATAAATATTATTTGTGCTGCAGCTATTTTTTTTAATATTTTTTTAGCGTAGAGAAGGAGGGACAGCCATAATAAATAGGAGGTAGGTTTCTTTTTATTATAATCACTTTGCTCAGTGCGCATTGTTTTATTTTATCTACAATTTAATCCTTTTTTATAATATATATATATATATATATATATATATATATATCAGTGGCGTGCCCAGGGGGGGGCGGGGGGGCGGCTGCCCCCCCGAAATCCGGCGAAGCGGATTTTTTTAAGGGGGACCCTTACGTTTTTTAAATTTTGAGAGAGAAAATTTTTTTCTTAAATATTAATACAGAAACTTTCCTGATGCCTTCCAAAAGCATATTAATAGTCAAAAAACCAAATTTTCCCCGCTTCGCGGGTAGTTTAAATTGACAATTTATCTCAGTTTTTCCATTTCCATCGATTTTGCCGCGAAATATTTAAGGCATACATGTTAAATAAAACTACTATAAACATTATTAACCTTTTATTAACGTGTTAAACACATGTTTTAAATGGATAGGAATAAAAAAACCTTAAATTTTGTTTTAATTATCATCTGGAATTAAAATTTGTAGTGTATTTTAGCGCCTTAAATTAAAAATTTTCTCCCCCGGGGGACATTCTGCCCCCTGGACCCCCCTGACAAGGGGCTCTGCCCCTTGACCCCGCTGGGGGACTCTCGCCCCCCAGACCTTCCGTTTCTGGGGGCCTGCCGCCCCCCAGACCCCCCCCCCTCAGGGTTAATATGTATTCCCCCCTCAGACCGCCCCCCCGAAATGAAATCCTGGGCACGCCACTGATATATATATATATATATAATATATATATATATATATATATATGTGTGTGTGTAAAGATTTAGGTAAAAGTTCTAACTGGTTACATTTTTTAATTAAAAAACCCATTTAAAAGTAAAATTCTAAAACCACCTATTATTAGTTTTGATTAACTTCTGAAAACCTTCTAAAACCTAAAAATAACTTCTGAGAAAATCATTTTTTGCTTGCACGGATATTGCAAGAGTTTTCAAAGTGTTAAAAAGAATTTAATTTATCTTTAACACTAAAATGAGCTTCAAGCTGTCTGTAATGGAGCTCCGCTTTGTAGAGCTACGGAGCAATCCACGTCCACGAGCAATTCACGGCCCACCTATGGTTGTACTAATTGTGTGAATAATACAAAAAGCTATGCTAGAGATTGTTTAGTAAAAAAATTTTTGTAAACTAAAATTTTTCAAAACTTAATAAAGGCAATTAAAAAAACTGTAAAAATGCAAATAAAATAATTGAAACATTTAAGCTAAAATAAGCTTGAAATCAAATATTTTACGGAAGAAACTCCAAAGCTCCCTCCGCTATAAGTGGATGGGGCTCTGGAGAATGATGTGGGAGGGTAGGAACATCACTAGTCTTTATGTTTTCTTGTTAAATTATATAATTCTTGAACAAAATTTTACGCATTTCAAGTTGAGTATTTAGATGGGCAAAATGATTCGTTTTTAAAAATTAATTTTACTATTAAACAACACGAAACCTTTGACTACAAAAGCCATCTAAAAATATGCATAATAATGAAAAAAACTATGTGTGGCCTATAATAAGTGGCCTATATAAGTGGCCTATAATAAGTGGCCTATAATAAAATAATATGTGGCCTTTTTGTGAAAATAGAAAAAAATTTATGTTATTGGCGCCTAGATTTCTGGGCTGGCGCCTAAAATTTGGAGGCTAGGCGCCGGCTGGCGCCTAGGCGCTGGCAAAAAAAACCCAGAACAGGAGAGTCCACAGCATAGGTGAGAACGGTTGGGGAAGCTAGGGGGGTGGTTACCTGGGGTAAATCGAATTTTGAATTCTAGGAGGGGGGTCCCAGTCCCAGGGGGTCCGGACCCCCCCCCCCCAGCTTTTTAGGGGGGTTGACCCGGGGTGCAAAATTTTGAAATTTAGAGGGGGGTCAGGTGGGGTCCAGTGTCCAAAGCAAAACAGTTTTAAACCATAATAACTTTAATAATTGTTCTTTTTATAGGATAATACTACATTTTATTGAATAAGCGATATTCTGGTATAAAAAGGGTGTAAAAGCATGAATATGTGATGAAAATTCACGTTTATGGAAGAAAATTTAGTATAAAAAGGTAACTAAAATTTTCCCGAGGGGGAGGGGGGGTCAGATTCATAGGTGGGCAGCCTCTGGGGGGTCAAATTTAGGGGGGGGGGGTGTCCGGCAAGACCCAAATTTTGAAGGGGGGGTGTACCCAATATTTCCGCGCTGCCTTAAAATGGGCTTAAAACGCGTAAAAAACGTAAAACAAGCTTATAAATGCTTTAAAACTGTGTAAAATTGAAATAAGACCTTATTGCAACTTACAAATTTTATTTTTTAATTCTTTTATTAATAATGTGTTTATATATTCTTATAATTAGATTAGAAATCATGGTTTTTTTAATAATTACGTAATAATAGAATAATAATACTATTGTCTTATTATACATGTCTAATAAAGTCAAGTATCACAAACTTTTTAATCCATAATCTTATATTTAATTAAAGATTATTATTAAAGAAAAATTTGGGGTTAGACAAACCCCCCCTTTTGCAGTGGCGTGCCTAGGATTTCATTTGGGGGGGCGGTCTGGGGGCCCTACTAACCCTGAAGGGGGGTCTGGTTTGCGGTAGCCCCCCATAAATGGGTGTCTGGGGGGCGGCAGCCCCCCATAAATGGGGGGTCTGGGGGGCGAGAGCCCCCAGCGGGGTCAAGGGGCGGAGCCCCTTGTCAGGGGGGTCTGGGGGGGCAGAATGCCCCCGGGGGAGAAAATTTTTAATTTAAGGCGCTAAAATACACTTGAAATTTTAATTCCAGATGATACTTATTACAAAATTTAAGGTTTCTTATACCTACACATTTAAAACATGTTGTGTTTAAAACGTTAATTAAAGGATAATAGTGTTTATAGTAGTTTTATTAAACTGTATACCTTAACTACTGAACGGGATAATCGATTTGTAATCGAAAAACTAAGATAAACTGTCAATTAACAAATAACTCTCCGCACAAAGCGCGGAAAATTTTTTTTAGTCCTTTTATAACACTTAAAATTTTTCTCCGGGAGGCGAATTCGGGGGGAGGTGTCCCCGGGTACCCCAAATTTAGGGGGGGGGGTGTCAGCAAAATCCGAAATTTTGGGGGGATATAACCATACATGGGCAAGTTGGTCCGGAGTGGGGGGGTTAAACCATACATGGGCAAGTTGGTCCGGAGTGGGGGGGGTTAAACCCCAAATTAGGGGGGGTTAAAATCCGAGAAACGCAAAATACCCATATCGTTTTTTTTCTGGAGTGCATTTTACCCATATCGTTTTTCGATTTTGAAGGAAAAATAGGTTAAAAACACTAATTTTAGGTCAAAAAGCCCTTTTTATTGCATTTTTGAGCTTTTTATTGCTTAAAACATTCATTTTGACCTCAAAACTTAAGTTTGGAGGCAGTTAGAAGTCATTTTAAAGACATTTTTTTTTCTTCATTTTTCCAAAATTGGGGGGGGGGGTTAACTTTTTCTCCCCCCCCCCACTTCTGAGTGGGGGGGGGGGGGTTAAACCCCACTTCTCAGAATTTGGGGGGGTTAACCCCCCAACCCCCCCCCGTGCCCATGTATGGGTTAAACCCCAAATTAGGGGGGGGGTTAAAATCCGAGAAACGCAAAATACCCATATCGTTTTTTTTTTCTGGAGTGCATTTTACCCATATCGTTTTTTGATTTTGAAGGGAAAATAGGTAAAAAACGCTAATTTTAGGTCAAAAAGCCCTTTTTATTGCATTTTTGAGCTTTTTATTGCTTAAAACATTCATTTTGACCTCAAAACTTAAGTTTGGAGGCAGTTAAAAGTCATTTTAAAGACATTTTTTTTCTTCATTTTTCCAAAATTGGGGGGGGGGTTAACCTTTTCTCCCCCGCACTTTTGAGTGGGGGGGGGTTAAACCCCCCTTCTCAGAATTTGGGGGGGAGGTTAACCCCCCCAACCCACCCTCCCGTGCCCATGTATGGATATAACCCCCCTAACCCCCCCTGCCCACCTATGGTCAGATTTCAAAATCTAGAGGGGGGTCAGGGGTAAAAAATTCGGAAATTTGAAACAAACTATTGTCAACTTTTTTTTTATAAATTATTAATTTGTTAAAAATCATTGATTTATGTGAACAATCAAACAAAACAGAACAAACAGGCGTTTGGTTGTAAAAGTCAGAGTAAATTAGACTAAGTTTTGCAAGATAATGGTTCAGCTGTTAACGTGATGTAGCAAAAAGGACTGATATTATTATAATTAATTAATGGTTTTGTTAAGAGAAAAACATTAAGTTTTTAAAAAGTTTTTGTGGAGGATGTTGATGTCTTACCGGAATGTTAAAGGGAGACATGTAGTGACAAAGCAGTCAGCAGCTGCCAAAACTGTACTGTAGATGGAGCAGGTGTGTGTCATATAAATTACAGGCAGCATGTAAGGCAGCATATAGGACTGCATTGAATTAATGGAAGGGATGTAGTAACGCGCACTGTCACCAGTAATCACCAATAGGCTAAGCAGCGTCAAAGGCCCTTTGTTTTTATGTTTATTGCTTAAGAAGAAATTTTATATAACATTATAAGTTTTGCAAAGAACTTGAATTTTTTTAAACACCCCATGTTTGAGAAAAATTGTTTGTTCAATTAGAAAATCTGCCTTGAACTTTTTATTTCTGCTCGTGGCACAAAAATTATACCGCACTTATGCTACTGGAAAAAAATTGTGGTGCCAGAGTAGACCAAAAATTAGAGTTTTCAGTATCCTGGCCTGCTCGTGGTGGGAATGCAAAACAAAGAGAAACAACATCTTTCAATGCTTCGTTTTCGAATCAGGATCAAAACAAAACCAGTTACCAACTGGCACCTTTTCGCCAAGCTCCAATCCAAACCCTGCACTCTGGCTGGAGCTTCAAATACTGCGCACAGAGTAATATACCCCAAAAGTAACATTTGCAACAAAAACATAACTAACAAACAAATACTAATACAATGCAAAAACAAACACACACACATCACTGGGTACATGCAAAATGCCGGCAAACCACACTCAAACAACCAACATAGTTTTGCCAATTACACACCTTACACCAAACACAAAAAACAACAAACAAACCCCAAAACAACAACACACTAAAAACAAAAACCAACAAGCACACACAACCAACACCACAGTACAAGCACAAAACCACATTAACACTCAACACTCCAAATCAAAACTAAAAATACTACAAATAAACATCAATGGCATCAACACAAGCATCACAGAGCTACAAATGCTCGCCAACAAAACTCAAGCAGACATCATCACAGTGCAAGAAACAAAACTCAAAGCATTGCAAACAAATACACCAAAACTACAAGACTACACCGCGTACATACAAGGCAAAACTGGGAGAGGATTACTCACATACAAACACACAACACCACAGAGCTACTCATAACACAAATACACAAAACGCAAAAACCAACACATAGACATTGCAAACATCTACATCCCTTCAAAGGACACTCAATCAGCAACAACAGAAAACAATCAAATAGCAGACACAACACACATCATACACCAACTCACCCAGCAAGAAAACACAATCATCACAGGCGACATAAACGCTCACTCCCCTCAATGGTTTTTCCCATAGAAGATCATAGAGGGGAAGCAGTAGTGGACATAATCATAAACTTAAAACACACAGTACTCAACACAAATACACCAACACGCAAACCTACAGCAACTAATCACAGACCTGTGCACGGTCTGAAAATCCCCCCCCCCGTTTTATTGGTGGATTTGCCCCCCCCCCCCCGCCAAAAAATGAAAAAGTACCCTAAAAATATGACGCCATTTTTGACCTATGATGACGCCATCATCGCGAATTTTTTGCAGTTTTTAGCCTATTTCAATGTATTTTAAGCCATTTTAGACCTATTTTTACCTTAATTCCGCTTTTTTTGTTCCCTTCCTTTTCCCTTCTTTTTTTTCTCTTTTTTTCTCCTTTTTTTCTTTTTTTTTCTTTCCCCCTGCTTGCCCCCTCGTTTTTTTGCCCCCCCCCCCATTTCAAAAAAGTTGCCCCCCGTGCCCCCCCCCCCCAATTTTGAATTGCCCCCCCCCCCGTTTTAACCCGGGGGGGGGGGCAGTGCACATGTCTGTAATCAACAACAAACATCTCCAGACATCACAACTATCTCAGCAAACATCAACAGCACCCACTCATGGCAAACACTACATGCACTCAATTTAGATCACCTACCAATACTCACAACAATGAACATCATAGGTGTTTTTGGGGGGGGACAGAGGGGTGCACCCCCCCCCCCCTAGAGCCAAAATTTTGGACCCCCCCCTAGAAAAAATTCAGGGGGCCCCCACCCCCTTCCCCCCAAAGCTCGAGAGCGGTCCGGCCTGACCTCCCCCCGCGCGAGGCTGACCCCCCTCCCACCATTTGGAAGTATATTTTTTTATTTACTGTCAAAAACACGGGTTTTTAGTTAAAAACAGTGTTTAAATACACTTTTTAGGCCTAAATAGGCTGTTTTAACACATAAAATTCAATATTAGACCTAAAAACACTTAAATTATTGAGTTAAAAAAATTTTGCTAAAAAATTGGACCCCCCTGACCCCCCCTAAATTTGAAATCTCGCACCCGGGGTTGACCCCCCCTAAAAAGCCAGGGGGGTCCGGGGCCCCCTGGACCCCCCCCTAAAAAATTTTGGCCTTCCACCCGGGGGTGGACCCCCCCCCTAGCGGACCCGACCAAAAACACCTATGATGAACATGCACACACACAAACAACAACTCACCAAAACAATATTCACAAATTACAAAAAAGCAAACTGGCAAGCCTTCACCGCACACATAGAAGACAACAAACACTGCCACCCATCACAAACATACATCAAGCAAACAAAGCATTCACAAAACTCATTATTCAAGCAGACAAAACACATTTCCAAAGGTCACATTAAGCACACAAACAGGCCACTACCACAACATATCATACAACTCACACAACACTGCAACGCACTTAGACAAACAGACCCCTTACATCCTGACATACAACAGCTAAACAAACAAATACAAAAACAAATAGCAGAACATAAAGCAAACATCTGGCAGCAACACATCACAAAACACTTTACACACAAACACAACTCTCACAAACTATACAACACAATAGCACAACTCAACAACAAAAAATAATGTACAGACAAAAACAGGACAATTACTTTTAACACAAAAACAATCACTCGCTTATACAGCATAGCAAAACATTTTAACAAACAATTTACACAATCCACAACTCACAAAAGAGTCAAAACATACTGCAAAATCACATGCGCAATCAAACAACTAAAATCCACACCAATCACACTAACAGTACAGCAAACAATTGCAGCAATAAAACACAGCAAAACAAACATCTCAGTTGGGCCTGACAACACAAACATACACTACCTCAAACATTTGGGCAACAAAGCACTACGTGACTTTTTGTGGCTTGTGGCAGGCTGCCGCCAGAGGTGTTGGCCGCTTAACGCACACCAATTCACCTCTCTGTGACAGCAGCACCTTAGTACATTACTATAAAAGGAGGGACTAGATATAAATAAAACCAAACTTGTGGCAGGTTTTTTGTAGAGGGTTAGTAGGGGTTAGTAGAAGTTAAAAAATACTTGATAATAGGGATAAATATATTTTCTAAAGTTTATAATTGTAAGAAATACAGATAAATTAGAGTCCCTATTAGTTGTTTATACACCGGTGGAATTCCAGGCGTTTAGGCTTGACGCATTCTTAGATACAGTTTTATTCTGTTTCATCTTGCCTGAGAATAAAACAAAATTTGACTTGATCTGAAAAACTAAAAAGAAAATAAAAAATAAAAACATATGAAACACAATGCCAATGCCAAGCCAATGAAACACAAAGTGCACAAAATTATAATAAGATAGAAACCTACCTGCAGACCTGTGCACGGTCTGGAAATACCCCCCTGTTTTATTGGAGGATTTGCCCCCCCCCCGTTTTATGGCCCCCCCTCCCGCCAAAAAATGAAAAAGTACCCTAAAATTATGACGCCATTTTTGACCTATGATGACGCCATCATCGCGAATTTTTTTGCAGTTTTTAGCCTATTTCAATGTATTTTAAGCCATTTTAGACCTATTTTTACCTTATTTTCGCTTTTTTTGTCCCTTTTTTCCCTTTTCCTTTTTTTTCCTTTTTTTTCTTTTTTTTTCTTTCCCCCTGCTTGCCCCCCCCCCCGTTTTAAAAAAGTTGCCCCCCCCCCCGTGCCCCCCTCCATTTTGGAATTGCCCCCACCCTCGTTTTAACCCCGGGGGGCAGTACACAGGTCTGTACCTGTTACTGCCTGCAGAGGCAAAAGCAAGACAGAATACAAACATACAATACATGTTCATTCAAGCCAAAAATGCAAAAAATAAAGTAAAATTGCATATACTTGAGCACAAAATACATACACACATAAACAACCAGAAATACACCATAAATGCACCCTAACTACCACTATTACCCTTATAATTACACAATACAAATACATACATGGTACAAATCCCGCGATGTGGGTGGGGCTTTTAGCCAAAAAATTATAGTAATCAAATGTTCTTCTGGTCAGTTATGCATCATAGTTCAACTAAACTCAATCTCATCACATTAACCAGAGAACGGTGTTGATTTTCTAGGTTTTTTGGATGGTAAGACAGGGCTTAAATTCTGTAGCCGGCCCGCATTAACAAAAACAAAAAAAAAACAAACAAAAGCGCACATACACATAGACTGGCGCATATACACGCGGACACACACACACACACACACACACACCCATGAGCGCATGTATAGATAGACGCAGAAAAACGAACACTACCGCGTAAGCACAGGCCCAACCACATGCACACACACACACAAACACACACACACACACATACACACGCACAGAGACACACACACAAACAAGACTAACCCCACATACAATTTAAGAATAAGCTTAATAGTAAACATCTAAGCAATACCAAAAACAAGAGGGCCAGCAGTGCAAAGTGATTGAATATTTGATTAAATTTGGTTTTGAATATTAGCTGTAAAAGGTGAGTGTTTAGAAAAATAGAGCAAAATTAAATTTTTGTGATAAAAAAGAGTATTATAGAGTACTATAGGTGCTGCGTACCGAGCCACTTAATGACTGAGTCAATTTAGTGTAGCAGCTAAGACAGAAACACACCAAAAGAGGTATGTTTGGCCTTTTACAGAAATTTTCTGTAATTTTATAATGGTAATAAACCATTTGTAAACCCTCCTCCTTACGCCTGGAATTTAGACAGGCGCTCCTGGCTTGGGACAGGCACCAACCCTACAGTGCAGTCGGTGGCGGAGTTCAAAGCACTACAATGCCTCACACAACTCTACACTAACATAATAAACACAAACACAATACCCAAACCTGTAAACGGTCTGTAAGGCCCCCCCCCCCGCTTTATTGGAGGATTCGCCCCCCCACCCCGTTTTATTGCCCACCCTGCCAAAAAATGAAAAAGATACCTAAAATTATGACGCCATTTTTGACCTATGATGACGCCATCATCGCGAATTTTTTGCAGTTTTTAGCCTATTTCAATGTATTTTAAGCCATTTTTAGACCTATTTTTACCTTATTTTCGCTTTTTTTTGTCCCTTTTTTATCCTTTTTTCCCTTCTTTTTTTCTCTTTTTTTTTCTTTCCCCCCTGCTTGCCCCCCCTGTTTCAAAAAAGTTGTCCCCCAAGCCCCGCCATTTTGGAATTGCCCCTCCCCCCGTTTTAACCCCGGAGGGGGGGGCAGTGCACAGGTCTGTACCTGTTACTGCCTGCAGAGGCAAAAGCAAGACAGAATACAAACATACAATACATGTTCATTCAAGCCAAAAATGCAAAAAATAAAGTAAAATTGCATATACTTGAGCACAAACTACACACACACATAAACAACCAGAAATACACCATAAATGCACCCTAACTACCACTATTACCCTTATAATTACACAATAGCGCACATACACATAGACTGGCGCATATACACGCGGACACACACACACACACACCCATGAGCGCATGTATAGATAGACGCAGATAAACAAACACTACCGCGTAAGCACAGGCCCAACCACACGCACACACACACAAACACACACACATACACACGCACAGAGACACACACACAAACAAGACTAACCCCACATCAGGGGCGTAGCCAGGATTTCGGAAAGGGGGGTTGTACTCCATATAAATTTTTTGAAAG
The DNA here is from genome assembly GCA_030248175.1 of Microlaimidae sp. YZB2_3. Classification (NCBI taxonomy): domain Eukaryota; kingdom Metazoa; phylum Nematoda; class Chromadorea; order Desmodorida; family Microlaimidae; species Microlaimidae sp. YZB2_3. The sequence goes on from JASAMX010006815.1 coordinate 30,720, forward strand.
GGGGGGTTGTAGAGAGTTGTATTCCAAATTTTCAAAATACCGTAAAAAGACATTAAAAAAGGGTAAAATTTTTTGCGCTTCGCGCTAGGTGATTCTTTTTGTTGTTATTTGCATTGTTTTTTTAAGTTAAACTTGAAAAAGTTCCAGTTTAAAAAGGTATAACATTAAAAATTGTGCGATAGCACGAAAAAAATTTCTAAAATTGTCTTTGAAATTCATTAAAAACATCACTTAAATGTTGTAAAAAGGTATATAAATGTCGAGCCCTGAGCGGAGCGAAGCGTGAGGAAATTTTTAAAAATTGTTCTCTTTGGACCCCCAAATTTTTACCTCCGCCAACCCAAAAGGGGGGGTTGCCACCCCTACAACCCCCCCTGGCTACGCCCTTGCTCTACATACAATTTAAGAATAAGCTTAATAGTAAACAACTAAGCAATACCAAAAACAAGAGGACCAGCAGTGCAAAGTGATTGAATATTTGATTAAATTTGGTTTTGAATATTAGCTGTAAAAGGTAAGTGTTTAGAAAAATAGAGCAAAATTAAATTTTTGTGATAAAAAAGAATATTATAGAGTACTATAGGTGCTGCATACCGAGCCACTTAACGACTGAGTCAATTAGGTGTAGCAGCTAAGACAGAAACACACCAAAAGAGGTATGTTTGGCCTTTTACGGAAATTTTCTGTGATTTTATAATGTTAATAAACCATTTGTAAACCCTCCTCCTTACGCCTGGAATTTAGACAGGCGCTCCTGGCTTGAGACAGGCACCAACCCTACAGTGCAGTCGGTGGCGGAGTTCAAAGCACTACAATACCTCACACAACTCTACACTAACATAATAAACACAAACACAATACCCAAACCTGTGCACGGTCTGGAAATGCCCCCCTCCGTTTTATTGGAGGATTTCACCCCCCCCCCCGTTTTATTGCCCCTCCCCACCAAAAAATGAAAAAGTACCCTAAAATTATGACGCCATTTTTGACCCATGATGACGCCATGAATTCTTTGCAGTTTTTAGCCTATTTTAATTTATTTTAAGCCATTTTTGACCTATTTTTACCTTGTTTTCGCTTTTTTTGTCCCTTTTTTCCTTTTCCCTTCTTTTTTTCTCTTTTTTTCTCCTTTTTTCTCTTTTTGCCCTGCTTGCCACCCCGTTTTATTGCCCCCTCATTTCAAAAAAGTTGCCCCCCTCCCGTTTTGGAATCGCCTCCCCCCCAATAAAACCCGGGGGGCGAGCACAGATCTGCAATACCACACAGTCATAGGTGTTTTTGGTCCGGTCGGCTAGGGGGGGGTCCACCCCCGGGTGGAAGGCCAAAATTTTTTAGGGGGGGGTCCAGGGGGGTCCGGACCCCCCTGGCTTTTTAGGGGGGTCGACCCCAGGTGCAAGATTTCAAATTTAGGGGAGGGGGTCAGGGGTGTCTAATTTTTTAGCAAAATTTTTTTAACTCAATAATTTAAGTGTTTTTAGGTCTAATATTGAATTTTATGTATTAAAACAGCCTATTTAGGCCTAAAAAGTGTATTTAAACACTGTTTTTAACTAAAAACCCGTGTTTTGACAGTAAATAAAAAAATATACTTCCAAGTTGGGTTGGGAGGGGGGAGGGGAGTCAGCCTCGGTAGGGGGGTCAGGCCGACCGCTCTTGAGCTTTGCGGGGGCGGGGGGCCACCTGAATTTTTTCTAGGGGGGGTCCAAAATTTTGGCTCTAGGGGGGGGGGGTGCAACCCGCTGTCCTCGAGGGGGGGGGTGCACCCCTCTGTCCCCCCCCCCCAAAACACCTATGCACACAGTTGGAAACTCTCCTACTACATTCCAATTCCAAAACCAAACTAAATTATCAATAACAGCATTCATGACCATCTCACTCATATCTGCACTTGCAAAAACTTGCAAAAAAATCATACTCCTATACATCACAAGCAACATACCAAACACAACATACCAACACGGCTTAAAAAAACAACCAACACTCCACATAACATCATTACAAACACTTTACACTCACATAGCAGCAGGTTTCAACACACCAAAACCCCCACACTGCACAGTTGTCGTAGCACTGGACATGTCCAAAGCTTTCGACACTGTCAATCACCAAACACTCATACACAAACTTGCACAAACACAAGTACCAACAACAATCACAAAATTCATAAACAATTACATCAAAGGCCGCAAAGCATACACCACATACAACAATTACAAATCAAAACAAAAACTCATAAAAACAGGAGTTCCACAAGGCTCCTCCTGTCTATCACCCACACTATTTAACATCTACACCGCAGACATCTCAACACCACCACAAAACGTACACATCATAACATACGCAGACGACATCACAATATATGCATCACACCCAAACCACCACATAGCACAACAACAAATACAACCATACTTACACTAAATGCAAGTAAAACAACATTCACACTATTCACACCAGACCCTGTAGAGTACAACACACAACTATCACTACAAATAAACAAGACAACACACATCACAACTAAAAACCCAAAAATCTTGGTGCTCATTTTTTACCCCAAGCTCACATTCAACACACACATTGCAAATACACACAAAAAAGCATGCAAAACACTTAAAATCATAAATACACTCTCATAAACATTGTGGGGTAAACCAAAAGAAACACTCACTCACACATACAAGGTACACTCTCATAAACATTGTGGGGTAAACCAAAAGAAACACTCACTCACACATACAAGGCAATCACTCGACCAATAATTGAGTATGCTGGCACAATCTGGGGCCCCACAACATCAAACACACAAATTAACAAACTGCAAACAATACAAAATACTGCTCTTAGGGTCGCAATAGGGCACATCACAAACACACATCAAACACACAGAGACTAAAGACCTCCCAATAGCAACACACATTCAACTCCATGCAAAACAAGCAAAATTGGCAGCCATGTACACAAACAATCCACCCAACTGTTTAACACAACAACCTGCACCCAGCAGGCTCAAAAAGCAAACAATCTTTCACAACAACAACTACACAACAAACATTCCAACAGGCATACACAACAATACATACAAAGCACTAAAAGAACAAATCCACACAAACACAGTTACAAACCTCATTAACAACGCTCCAATAAACCCAATACTTCAAACAAAAGCAGCAGCAATAAGCAACGAGGAAGAAAATCTTCCTTGCGGGGTCAGGAGAACCTTTGCCCAATTCAGGGCAGAGAAATCTCCTTTCCTCTACTCTCACCTACACAAAATCAATCCCACACAATACACATCACCAAACTTCCCGCTATGCAAAACACAAACACACACAACACACCATCTTTTCACATGCACACACATTAACACGACCTTGAGACCAGAGGACCTTTGGGCGAACTCTGCAGCGGTCGCTGATCTCCTCTGAGAGTGGAAAGAGAGAATGAACAAGGCGATGAGCGTGTCAGACGGAACCAACCAGGGTTGAACAAAACTCTAGTTACTGGCAAACGACAACAACCACCAAAAATTAGAGGGATGGGCACTCCATAGTCCATACGACCTACACTTTTTAAAAGAATGGGGTGTTAGTAGAGTGTTATACCGCACCAAATCTAAAAATACAGCTAAAAGCACATAAAAAGACTAAACTTTTATTGTGTTTGAGCAAAATCATTATTTTCTATTTTTTTTTGCAATATTTAAAGCAGACCTTGCATCGTATGGAAATGCACCCTCCCCTTCCCGCCGCTTTATTAGAAGATTTGCCCCCTCCGTTTCCCCCCCCCGCCCAAAAAGAAAAAAGTACCCAAAAATTATGGCGCCATTTTTGACCCATTATGACGCCATCATCCCAAAATTTTTGCAGTTTTCAGCCTATTTCAATGCATTTTAAGCCATTTTAGACCTATTTTACTTTAATTTCACTTATTTTGTCTCTTTTTTTCTCTTTTCCTTCTTTTTTTTTCCTTTTTTATTCCTCCTGTTAGCAAATACGTAACTGAACGAAGTACAGTAACAAAAAACATTAATCGGCCGTTTAACCCTTCCTTCCACTCAGAAGTGGGGGGGGGGGAGAAAAGGTTAACCACTTCCTACAAAGCTATAGGACGCCCAATTCTAAACTACGAAAGCCCCAATATGGTCACCCAATCTATCAAAATAATTCCATCTTCAAAAACTAAAAGCAAAAGAAAACACGGACCTCAGGATAGCAACCGGCTGCCACAAAATGTCCCCAACCGACCATCTTTATCAAGAGACTAAAGTCCTACCAACCGAAAGCCACATCAACCTTCTTTCAACACCATTTTTAGCAAAAACCATGCAGCCAACACATCCATCAAACAAAATCCAGACATGTGCACTACCACCCCCCCCCGGGTTTAAAACGGGGGGGGGGGCAATTTCAAAATGGGGGAGGCACGGAGAGGGTAACTTTCTTGAAACGGGGGGTGGCAATAAAACGGGGGGGCAAGCAGGGGGGAAAGAAAAAAAAGAGGAAAAAAGGAGAAAAAAAGAGAAAAAAAGAAGGGAAAAGGGAAAAAAGGGACAAAAAAGCGGAAATAAGGTAAAAATAGGTCTAAAATGGCTTAAAATACATTGAAATAGGCTAAAAACTGCAAAAAATTCGCGATGATGGCGTCATCATAGGTCAAAAATGGCGTCATATTTTTAGGGTACTTTTTCATTTTTTGGCGGGGGGGGGGGGCAATAAAACGGGGGGGCAAATCCTCCAATAAAACGGGGGGGGGGCATTTTCAGACCGTGCACAGGTCTGAAAATCACAGCCAATGATCATAAACCAAGAAAGATGAAACATACCCTTCAATCAAAACTTGGACCAACAGCTAAAAGTTTCTACAACCACAACATGCTTACAGAAAAAACCATCCAATCAAACATCCACTCCTATTTCGCCCAAGAAAACATTTCGCAACTCCAACCTAACGCGCTATTAACAAGAAAACCGCCACCAATCGACATAAGCGAGCAACAACTCCCCAGGAAGTCAAGAACCTTACTGGCTCAACTTAGATCCGGACATTGCCACCGCCTCAACTCGTTCAAATCCAGAATCAACAACTTCATTAAAAACGAATGCCCCCACTGCAAGGACAAACCTTATGACGTTAAACACCTTTTTATATGTCCTCAACATCAAACGACACTCAAAATAGAAGATCTATGGGAAAGACCAGGGGATGCAGTTAGGTTCCTAAATGGTATCACCTGATGCCCTGGCAATGCACAACAACAACATGACTTTACTTTATAACTAGGCATTTAAAGAAAGTTGTATTTCTGAAACATCAAGTATAACGATTTGTTTGTTGCATAATTATAGACCATTACTATACTTTCTTCAGTATATTCCTGTGTTTCTGTTTACTATTGCCAATTTCTCCCAGTTTTAAATCTATTTGAAATTGAAAACAATTAATTTTAATTCCTTTAACTATTTTAGTGTGTAAACAACTAAAACAAGAAGCCAAATTTCCATTTGGCTTCTTGTTTTAGTTGCATTTGTGTCCCAAAATTTTTTTGGGTATGCCTTAAATACACAATTTTTAGCGCTTTTAGTACCAGAAACCCCCTCCCAATTTTAGGGGGGTGGGGTGTCCGTGTCCGGGGTACCTCCAAATTTTTAGGAGGGGTGTCGGCATTAATTGAGATTTTTTGGGGAGGGTAACCCCCCTGCCCACCTATGATGGCTGCATACAACAAAAGTGCGATGTACTTATCTTTACGTTTCTTCATTCTGACGACATAAATCAAAATAGGCATAAATACCCACCTCCTGACCACTGCGTTGTGCCAGACGCGTTCCATCTCCCCTTCTGTGACTCTTTTCGGGACTAGGACCACTTCCGCAACTTCCGGCTCTCCCTTGGCACCTGCATGGTCCACCGTCTCCCTGGAACTGCCGCATTCCGCTGCCAGGAACTCCGCCAAAGTCATTGGCACTTCGTCGCGGTGGGATGGCGGCGCTTCTCGCCCCTTTTCCGAACACACGCTGTTCTGCCGGGTCAGCCAGCCGCCGCCGCTGCGCTTTAGAAACGGGACGCTGCTGGAGCGGCGCTTCTTCTTCTTCGGCTCATTACCGTCGCGCCGCTGCTTTTCATTGTTGTTCTCTTCCGCGGGTTCCGCGAGCGGTGCTGTTGGTCCCGGGATATCGGCCAGGTGGGAGGTTTTCTTGAAGTTTTTGTGCAGAGAAGGGCTGCCGAATACGCTGGGAGACGGTGGCAGTTTCTTGTACCTGGAATAATAAGGATCTGGTTTACACAGGAGTGACAAGTGACGACATGTTTACAACGCAGTGACAAGTGACTAGATGTAACGGTGCAGACGCGTTCTTACTTGCATAGGTGGGCAGCCACCCGGATTTCGGGGGGTATACCTGACCCCCGAAATTTTTGGGGGGGAGGGGTGTCCCAAATTTTTTTGGGGGTATACCTCAAAAACCCCATTTTTAGCGTTTTTAGTACTGGGACCCCCCAAATTATAGGAGGCGGTGTGTCCGAGGTACCCCAAATTTTAGAGGGGGTGTCGGCTATAATCGGGATTTTTTGGGGGTATAACCCCCAACCCCTGCCCACCTATGCTTACTTGTCAACTCCGGTGTGAAACAAGTCAAACAGCCCTTGCATCGGAAGACAGAAACGGTTCCCAGACAAAAAATAATAACACAAAACAAGAATGCTATTTATTTCAATAATTTTTGCAGTACGATAAAACTAAATCTTGTATTTTTTGCAACGCCAAAAATACAAGATTGCGGCATAATATTTCAGAACTCTGCACAGTCTGCAAATACCCCTCCTCGGAATATTAGTGGTTGTGCTATGCATCCTCCCGCCAAAAATGAAAAAGTACCGAAAAATTATGGCGCCATTTTTGACCTATTACAACATCATCATCGCAAAATTTTTGCAGTTATGCTTTTTAAACCATTTTAGACCTATTTTCACTTAAATTTAGTCGTTTTTGTTTCTTTTTTCCTGTTTTTTTTGTTTTTACCCTGCTCGCCCCCCTTTTTGGATTTTCTCAGTTCCTCCAATAAAACCCCGTCATAGATAAACACGGTCACTGAAGCTGAGGAGGGTTACCCCGGGTTGACATTTTAAAACGGGGGGGGGGGGGGGGGGGGTAAAAAATTCGAAAATTTGAGGGGGGGGGTAGGGCCCCTGGATTTTTCTCGGGAGGGGGAAATTTTCAGGCTATTGGGGTGGACTTCACCATACATGGCAAGTTGGTTCGGAGTGGGGGTAAATCCCAAATTAGGGGGGGGGGGGGGGTTAAAATTTGTGAAACGCAAAATACCCATATCGGTTTTTTTTCTGGAGTGCCCATATTTTACCCATATCGTTTTTCGATTTGAAGCAAAAATAGGTAAAAAACGCTAATTTTAGGTCAAAAAGCCCTTTTTGTTGCATTTTTGAGCTTTATATTGCTTAAACATCCATTTTGATTTCAAAACTTGAGTTTGGAGGCAGCAAGAAGTCATTTTAAAGACATTTTTTCTTCATTTTTCCAAAATTGGGGGGTTAACCTTTTCTTCTCCTCCCGCCTTCTGTGTGGGGGAGGATTAAACCCCCCTTTTCAGAATTTGGGGGAAGGTTAACCCCCGTGCCCATGTATGGATTCCACCCTACCCCTACGCGCTACGCCCTACCCTTTTTTTTATCTGAGGGCAGTGCAAAGGTATGATATTTACAGTGGATTGGTTGCGATTTCAAATTTCAAAGACGCACGCACTAAACTAACTAGGTGTTATGTGACTCCTTTTTTTGACAACGAGTCTTTTCTGTGATTCTTTACACAGTTTCCTTTTTTGTGATAATAATTGACTATTGTGATATACGCTGCTAAACTTAACCCGCATTAAAACAACTAAGGTGATTAATAATTTATAATCGATTCCTAATCTCCCCTTTCAATTTCCTCGTTACTACGGCAAAATGAGCCACAGTTCGTATAAAATGGTTGTGCCTGTGACTTGTTTTAAATTTAAAACAGCACCCTATTAACTACAAAATGAGTCACAGTTATGTGTTTTATAATGACAGTGGCTCAGTTTGCCGTAGTAACGACGATTTATATTGCATTGCATTATTTCAAAAAAAAAGACCCCAATAGCGCCCAATATAAATCAGCTACTAATTGTAGTTGTTACATTACGTTTAATAATAATACAGTTACAGACCTGTGCACGGTCTGGAAATGCCCCCCCCGCTTTATTGGTGGATTTGCCCCTCCCCCGTTTTATTGCCGCTCCCTGCCAAAAAATGAAAAAAGTACCCTAAAATTATGACACCGTTTTTGACCTATGATGACGCCATCATCGTGAATTTTTTGCAGTTTTGAGCCTATTTTAATGTATTTTAAGCCATTTTAGAACTATATTTACCTTATTTCGCTTTTTTGTCCCTTTTTTCTCTTTTCCCTTCTTTTTTCTCTTTTTTTTTCTTTCTCCCCTGCTTGCTCCCCCCCGTTTTGGAATGGCCACCCCCCTCCAATAAAACCGGGGGGAGGGGCAGAGCACAGGTCTGATAATACCGTAATGTGTTTACGAAGAAATTTACCTGAGTGGAGTTACAGGAGTTTTAAATTTGAAGGACATGGTTTCAGTAACGACAGTTGCCGTTGGAGAATTGAAAGTTCTGAGGGAGGAATGCCGTTCCACGCGCTTCGCCCTATGGTTTCTTAAGGCTAACGGCGTTTGAACCAATTTACTGGGAGAACATGATGAAAATCTAAAATAAAATACACAGGTTGTTAACTAGGGTTCGGAAGAGAAAAGTTATATTCATAGCGCATTGGGGCAAGCAAAAACTTTAATATTAAGCAGACCTGTGCACAGTCCGGCAATACTCTCCTCTACTAACGGCTTTCCTCTGTCCCTCCGTTGTGCCCCTCCCCTTTCGGTTAAAAAAATGTCATTGTTGCCCTACTTTTTTAAATTTTTGCAATTTTTACCGATTTTAACAATGTTTAACTTATTTTAAACTTTTTTTACTTAATTTTTTTGCCTTTTTTGTGCATTGTCGGTTTAAAAAACTGCCTCCACCTCTACGCACGTCCCTCGTACGCTGCCTTCCCCCCTCCTCCGTAAAACCCGAAGGGAAAGAGGAACTGTGCACAAAAAATTCTTTTTTTTATTATTCTAGACCGTTCCAGCTTAAATTTATTTATAACTTTTTGGTGTTTGAACAAATAATAGCAACAATAAACTACAATATTTTTTATATTAGCCCCAAGATAACACTGATAGGGTCGGCAAAAGTAAATAAAAACGATAATGTAAAGCAGATCTGTGCACTGACCCTCCCGGGTTTTATTGGGGGAAGGGCAATAAAACAAGAGGGGCAAGAAGGGGAGAAAGAGAAAAAAAGAGAAAAAAGGAGAAAAAAAAGACAAAAAGGACAAAAAAGCGAAATTTAAGTAAAAATAAGTATAAGCCTAAAATAGTGTAAAATTCTTTAAAATAGGCTAAAAGCTGCAAAATTTTCGCAATGATGGTGTTATAATAGGTTAAAAATGGCGCCATAATTTTTGGGTACTTTTTCATTTTTGGGCGGGGGGGGGGGGCAATAAAACGGGAGGGGGGCAAATCCTCCAATAAAGTGGAGGGGGACATTTCTAGACCGTGCACAGGTCTGGGTAAGAGGTACCTGAAAATGGTATTGTTTTCGTCCAGAACGGAACCGGCAAGTTTTCTTTTATCCTCTTCTCGGACTGCCTGGAAAACTCCTTGGTTATAGAATTTGTTCAGCAAAGCTAGCGCTTGAACTCTGAAATGAAACATAACTAAAATGGAAAATAGGTATTAAAAAAAACGAGGGGGAGGGGTTGGATAGCAATACGTAACTGAACGAACAGCAGC
>JASAMX010006816.1:0-11502 GCA_030248175.1 Microlaimidae sp. YZB2_3
CAAGTTTTTATTGAAAGTTGCCCTGTTTTTCAGTCCTAAAAATAATCTTTTGCAAATATTAGGTTTCCCCAATGCTGAATGGAGTATAAATAAAACTGGTTTAAGCACGAGCACAATGTATGTACATTAAAAAAATCTGAAATAAAAAATCTGAAATTTAAAAACATCTGAAATAATATTTTTGGCCATTTTCAATCACTTCAATTAAAACTCAATTGAATCAAACATTTATTTCAATTTCAATAACCCTATCAATAACTACGAATATACTTTTTACTATTTACAAACTAGTTTGTTTAAGAATTAATAGTTATTCAAAATACTTTTGACTGTACATATTTTGAGCAACAAAAGCGTTTATCAAATTTAGCGAATCAAAATAAAATTAATCTCAGGTGTACTTCACCCATGGGTTATATGCTGTAACTCAAAACGAAGTGTACAATACTAATTATCATGAAAGCGATGTAACAAATAGTAATTTAAGGTAAAATCATGGCATAGTACCAGCTAAACATTAGATAAAATACACTGAACTAAGTACCGGACTTTGAGGATGGTGTGAAATAATTTAATAAAAAAATCGAAATTTGATTTAAAGTACGTGATAGATTTTTTAATCGCTAATAAGTTATTAAACAATGCTTTTTTATCATTATTAAAACAAATTTTAGTAATTTTTTCAAAAATACATGGTTTTTAAATCAAATAGTGATGATATTTTGTCTTTTTAATGCTTTTTTAACTTGTTGTTGATTGGACAGCAGCGACAGCAACAAATGGCAGGTTAAACGTTTAGTCTTGGCGTTTTTTTTTTCTGAAAGCTGGTTAGTTGTTTATTGGTGTGCTACAAAACCATACTTCTTTTGTAGTGCAGATGGTTTATAACACAAATTATAGCTTAAAATTTTGTAACATTTTTTTGAATATTTCCAATAGTTAATAGTGAGAAGCTTTAAGAAATGAAAGAAAAACGCATGTAGAAGATTTTGTATTCGACCATTGTTTAAGGTAGAACTTCACAGTTTTGACCACGTGGACTACAAGTCGCATACCATTATAAATATTAATTTTTGGCCCATAAAAATGGGGTGCCATAAAAAGTTAAGAATCTATGCTGTTATAAAAACATCACCGAAAAGTTTGTCCAGTTCGCAACAGATGTCCATGGATTCTACCTCTGAAAACCACAATAAGGCCTTTTAAAAAAATTGATTCGTTATTTTTGGGCGAAATTTTATAATAAATTAGGGTAATGTTGGGGGCAACTTTCAGAGGTGGTTTGGGTTCAAAATGATCTCAGAATTTTTTTTAAATTGCAAAAAAGACTTTTTTTTCTAAGCGTAAATTCATTTTGCGAGTGGAACACTTTTTGCGGAAAACAGACCTCTTGTACTCTAAAAAATCAGCTGTTTTTGTCGTCTCAGCGGCCTTTGGCCCAACTGCTTTCTCTATTCTTGAAATATAGCACCTAACTCACTTAACCCTATCCCGTGATTGCCTTTTCCCCGGTTAAGACGGTAAAAAGTGTTTTTGTAAATGTATTAATTCCCGTTATTTTCGTTGGTAATCAGAGTGCGTTCGCAAATCCGCACCAGGGGAAAAGACAATCACGCGAACGCCCTCTGATTATTTGCGAAAGTAACGGGATTTAACACATTATTTTACAAAACACTTTCACCATGGGTAAAAGGCAATCACGGGAACGGGTTAATTCTTCACTGTTACTATGCGCTCACTTCACTTTGTTTTTCATGGATGTGGCAAACGCATTATTTTTCAATGACTAGTGAAGAAAATCCGACTTTGAGCGATTCTGTTGAATCGCTTGTTACGGATCACGATGTAAACATAAATAACCTCGATTTTTGCGTCTACTGTCAAGAACCTATAAACGATCCGGCCTCATCAGTTGAATGCTACGCTTGCGAACTAAATAAGGCCCATTTTGTGTGCATACTCGCTTCATCTAAATCGAAAACACTAAGCAAAGCTACATTATCGTTTGTCAAAGAACTTAATTATCCATTATGGTGACTCGCTATGTTTATTGCATACTTCATGTATAAACGGAGTTCCAGTGCAAGGTGCCTATAGTTATTGTTTATTTTTATCTAACTTTTTAGCTTGTTATCTTTTTTTTATTTCGTGATTACCTCCCATTTGACTTTTTGGTCCCTTTCGTTTTCGCTGCTTGGTTCTTAGGTCTTTTTTTCTTAGACTCTTTAGTACCTATAGCCAACGCAATGCTTGATATCAATAAATTGCATGAATTTTCGAAATTTATATTATGTACTACCATTTTTAGAAAATTGTTGAAGTTTTTTTGCGATTGGACACTGGGCAACCACGAAATTGTTATGCTAAGTAGATTTACAAGAACAAATTTCGCTATTTTTTTTTAATTGCAAAAAAATAAATTTCTCTAACTTTAATAAAACACATCGTTGTGGGGTTGCCTCTGAATTTTTATAGACACCTAGCACCAAAAATATATAATATACCGAAAAATGTGCAACTCCTATATAAAAAAGTACAGAAAAGGTGGCCTTTATAATGAGCCTCTCCATTTAAATGACACTCTCCACTATAATGGCATAGTAGCCATTTTAATTCGGCGAGTTAAAATGGAGAGGAAGCTATTATAATAGCCATTTATTGACTTAATTTCACTTCATAATATACTCACAAGTCTAATACTGTCCGGGCCGCACGAGTTTCTGCGTGTCGGACAGTATTAAACCAACCCGGGGAAACTCGTGCGGCCCGGACAGTATTAGACTTGCGAGTATATATGAAGTGAATTTAAGTCAATAAATGGCTATTATAATAGCTTCCTCTCCATTTTAACTCGCCGAATTAAAATGGCTACTATGCCATTATAGTGGAGAGTGTCATTTAAATGGAGAGGCTCATTATAAAGGCCACCTTTTCTGTACTTTTTTTATATAGGAGTTGCACATTTTTCGGTATATTATATATTTTTGCTAGCACTAAAACTGCTGAAAAAATAAACAGGGCATAAACAACGAACCGCAAGCGAAATTTTTTTGCGCCGGTGTTTTATTGAGGTAAAGAGTCCTTTATTTCAAATACGATTATTAGACAATTCCAAGTGTATATTGTTTCATTAAAAATTAATGATGTCTCTTAAGCTTTCATACCTGCTTTTAGCTTCAGTATCGCTGCACGTCATAAAAAACTACAAAATTTACTTAGACTCATAGGGCTAGCAAGCAACAACTTTTTGAATATCTTACTTTTTTTCTTAACCCATATGTAATAAATAATGAACAACCATTTAAAAAATAATGCGAATTTATTTAACATTAATATTACATACATTGTTGCACTGGGATATCACAGTCTACTATGTTATTTAGACACGATTATGTAATGGCAAAATAAAAAATACGTTTATATTACTTGCACATATTATTATTCTACGTTTACCTACAAATAAAAATAAATTACAAGTTTTTCGCTCGAGTATGGATTTAGATTTATATTGATAAAATACCTTAGGGGAAGTTTTTTATTGATAATAAAGATTGCTTCAAAGAAAAAAATCAAATAAGTACTTTTTTGCTTTCTTCATATGGGCACCTTGCACTGAAACTCGGTTTATACATGAAGTATGCAATAAACATAGCGAGTCACCATAATGGATAATTACAATATCTCCTACTTATCTTATGTAGGGTAGTGCATTTAATTTCGGCACTTTTTCGTTTTTCCAAGGTAACTTTTCACTATATGGCCTGATTTTTATGTTTGATAGCTCATTTTAAAGCTTTTACGATACTGCGTTGCGTCATAAAAAATTCACTGTACGAAAGTTGTTTTTTTACTTAATTAAATCAGTTTTTAAAAAAATGGAAAATTGCCGAAAATAAATGTATGCATTTAATTTCGGCACTTTACAAACAATCGATTGTTTCTCAATCAAAAAATCATCATTTTCAAAAATTTAAAAACCTATCATTATCTCCAGACAGTTTTCTTTAATTTAAGCTTTTACTTGTTGTTCAACGTGTAACTGGAAAAAAATTACAGCTAAAATGCTAAATGGTATCAAAATGAGGAAAATTTGGGAAAAAAGTGCATTTAATTTCGGCACTTTTTAAAAAGACCCCTTAATCGAGTTTAAGTGTAGTGCTATGACTCCTACACATTTCAACGTTGTCTTTTAACTATTTACAACTACAATTTACCACCCGACCACTAAATTCAACCCGTTTTTACCTACAGCAATAGTGTGCCGAAATTACTTTATTTTATTTTATAACGATTGCTCACCACAGACGCAACGTAGAACCACGGGGACTAAAAATTCGGAAAATAGACTAAATTTTACCAGGACAGTTTAATTTTTAAACCAATTTATTGCGTAATCATGAAATGCCCATGTTCTAAAAACGAGTAACATTTTGTTAAAATTATAAATCACACAATTTCACATGAAAATATCATAACATAACAAATAAAAAGCTTCCGACAGTCATCTACATATAATTAGCTCTTATTTGAGCTATCAAACGTCGTATTCCGTCCAGGATTACCAAAGATATAGTCCAAAATCAAAAATGCCCAATTGGGAAAAGTGCCGAAATTAAATGCACTACCCTAGTATGCAGATCAACCGATCGAAATTTCGCGCGCTTTCGATCGCTTAATCTGCATACTACAAAAGATAAGTAGGAGATACGGTAATTATCCATTATGGCGACTCGCTATGTTTATTGCATACTTCATGTATAAACCGAGTTCCAGTGCAAGGTGCCTATACTAAGTAACAAGTTTCTCATATAACAAAACGTATGCTTCACTATTGCCAAATAAGTCTGGTTGGAAAAAAATTATTTGTTAGAAACATAATGTAAAAACCTGAATTTCACAATATTGATTAACGGTACAATAATTGTGGCGTAGTTTTCATATATAAATAAAGAAAAACAAAGACAATTTCGCAACAGAATGTAGATTTACAGCTCAGAGCAGAACAATAACAATACTATTTAACACATAACAAATTTAAAGGTCAAATCAATGCTTTATATTATGTCCATTCTTATTTGAGAAGCGAGTTAAAAAATTGTTGAGTATGATATACACGCACATGTCATTTAAGTTTCAAAAAAAAAAAATAAAAAACAATCAATTGAAAGAATTTTTAGTTTAGGCACGCCTTTTTCATGTGCGAACCTTAAAATTGAATTTAAAAATTGTAAAAAAACATCTTGCGATTAATCTTTAGCCCACGAAAGCAGTCATAATTTGCGTAATATTGTAGTATTTAAAACCCAAAATGTCATTTTGTTTGTGATTTAATAAGCAGAATTGTTTTTGGATATTTTTATTTTAGTTTTACTGAATAATTAATAAAAATACAAAGCTCAAATAAGAACACAAAAGTGTTAATCAATAAAATAAAAATAAAATGATAATTGATTTTATAAAATTATGTCAATATTGTACAAGTTATACGACTGTTTTTGAGAGCTAATGATTAATTGTAAGATGTTTTTTCATTAACTGTTATTTAAAATAGTTCTTGCGGTTTTTTTCTAATTTTTATTACAAATTTGTACCTAAATTTTTAATTTCTTTCTGTTGAGTTTTAAAATCTAAAATTTGGACTTAGGATTAAGATTGTAAACTACTGATTTAAGGAAGTGGTGAGTTTTTGTATGAGAGATGAGTCTATACCGTAACTTAGCAAGCACAATGTAGCTGTTTAACTTAAATAAGCTAATGTTATAATATTGTAGGATAAAATAATTTTATTTTTCAATTTTCTAGTATTTTGTTGTTATTATTATGCACAAAATTATACAACGTTAATAAAATCACCACAGTTATATAGTTTTATGTTTAAAACTGGACCAATGAAAAAATGGCAATGGCAATGAAGCTATTTTAACATTTTGAGTTTTTAAGCTCATATTTCCATAAAATTTATAAAATATGTTTTGGTTGGATTTTATTACGTTTAGATAATTCTTTAAATAAACCATAATTTGAGCGTTAGTTTTTTATATATTATCTAAAAATAATAGTTTAGATAACATATAAAATATTGTACTAACTAACAAATTATTGGACAATGACTAACCATCAATTGCATGCTTTGTATAGCAAATCTACAAATGGATAAAATTACTGCATACATAGGGTTTTAACCGAACACAAAATAATAATAACATGAAAATTAATTCAAGTTTTATTAAAAATTAGAAGAGGAGTATCACACTTTCAAATGGCTTAATGTTTTATTTCTCTTTCGTTTGATAATAAAAACATTCTGAAATCAGAATAAACTGATTATAATTGTTTTATAAAAATATACATCATCTATAATATCATACAAATAAATACTGAGATTCTGTTTTTTAATTATTGTACATAAAACCAAAAATACAATTAATATATCATATCAGTGCAAGCAAACTAAAAACTCATATATTTCGACAATTTTCTTTGTTTGGTTTCTATAGTAGAAATATTTCCTTTTACAATATTAAATTGAACTCATTTAGTGTTCTTATCTGGGCACAATAGTCAGTGTCTGAAATTAGGGCTGATCAAAAAGAAATGAATACTTAACAGTAAAACATAAAAAAACCAGTTAGACTGTAAATTTTTATGAAAATTATAAAGCAAAAAAAAAATCGTGAAATTTTTTCGTTTTATTACTGTTTTTCTAATTATTGTACCAAGTCAGGCCAACAACTTATTAAATTTTATAGTTAACAAAGAATATTTTGATATTTATTTTATATGATTTTTCATTCAAGAATAAAATAAAAAAAACGAAAAGAACGAATTTTTTTAGTCAAAGGGGAGGGGTTCAAAAATAAAAGCTGAAACAGTTGAAATTTATTCTAAATAACCCCAAAGATGAACACGGTCAACAAAGTTAAGAGGGTAAGCTATTTCAAAATCTAGGGGAGGGTCCTACCAGAAGGAGGAGGGCTGACTCCTCGGACTTTCTAAGAAGTCAATCTGGGGTGGATAGATTTGAAATTATTTAAAATTTGTAGTTTTAAAGTATGTTCAGAAATTTAGGTTATTTTAAAATAAAATTTTATGAGGTTTTTGCAAAAAAAACTTTCGGTTTTTGATCTGGCACTTCCTGGTGATGGCATTAGAGTTTAGGTGTAAACAGGTTTTTGTGTAAAAAAGGCCAAGTTTTTGGGGTAAAAATAAGACAAAAAGACAGTAAATTTGTTCTTAGAGGGTGGCGGTAGGGAGAAATTTCAAGGTTATAGGGTGATCTCACCCTTGTTTTTCTAATCTATGAATAATAACCTTGCTTTGTTTAATGGTATTATCAAATGATTTTAAGTATAAATTTTATTAGGAAATTAATCACCATACTACAACATCTTAAGAAATTGCCACAACATAACTTCTACTGCTACTAAAAAACAATTTACCTACCCGCCAGCTGAATCAATTTACCCAAAATAAAATGGTTTAAAGGCAGTAATGAATGACACGATAAAATTTTTATTAAGATAAAAAATGAGCACATTTTTGTAATTTACAGAATTTTACAGTTTTTGTCATTGTAAAAACCTACAGCCCCAATAGACCACGTTAAGTGTATCAGTTCACAATTTGCACTTCACGTGTTAGTAAAAAGACAAGGGCCTATGATATAACAATTTAGAACAAAAAGAGATAAGTCAAACGAAGGAAATAATTATATTTCAATCATAATAGTAAGTATTATGTAAGTTTCTTAATATCTGCTTTGTTCTACTTGTGTTTTTTGTTCTATTTGTTTATTAGGGTAGTACATTTAATTTCGGCACTTTTTCGTTTTTCCAATGTAACTTTTCACTGTATGGCATGATTTTTATGTTTGATAGCTCATTTTAAAGCTTTTACGATACTGCGTTGCGTCATAAAAAATTCACTGCACGAAAGTTGTTTTTTTACTTAATTAAATCAGTTTTTAAAAAAATGGAAAATTGCCGAAATTAAATGCATACATTTACAAACAATCGATTGTTTCTCAGTCAAAAAAGCATCATTTTCAAAAATTTAAAAACCTATCATTATCTCCAGACAGTTTTCTTTAATTTAAGCTTTTATTTGTTGTTCACCGTGTAACTGGCAAAAATTTACAGCTAAAATGCTAAATGGTATCAAATTGAGGAAAATTTGGGAAAAAAGTGCATTTAATTTCGGCACTTTTTAAAAAGACCCCCTTAATCGAGTTTAAGTTCAGTGCTATGACTCCTACACATTTCAACGTTGTCTTTTAACTATTCACAACTACAATTTACCACCCGACCACTAAATTCAACCCGTTTTTACCTACAGAAATAGTGTGCCGAAATTACACTATTTTATTTTATAACGATTGCTCACCACAGACGCAACGTAGAACCACGGTGACTAAAAATTCGGAAAATAGACTAAATTTTACCAGGACAGTTTAATTTTTAAACCAATTTATTGCGTAATCATGAAATGCCCATGTTCTAAAAACGAGTAACATTTTTTTAAAAATTATAAATCACACAATTTCACATGAAAATATCATAACATAACAAATAAAAAGCTTACGACAGTCATCTACATATAATTAGCTCTCATTCGAACTATCAAACGTCGTATTCCGTCCAGGATTACCAAAGATATAGGCCAAAATCAAAAATGTCCAATTGGGAAAAGTGCCGAAATTATGCACTACCCTACACGGCCACGGTCTTGTTGACTTTTATTAGCTAAAAAACAAAACAACCCAGGTTTGAATGGGCGCCATTTGATTTTTAATAAAAATAAATTGTTTATAATTGATTTTTTATAATCTTATTTAAAAAGTTCTTATAAAATTTTATTTTTATTCAAACGGTTCTTAAATACTATCATAAAAACATATTGATATATTGAACCATGATATACATTACCACGTTAAAACGACCATATGATTTACAGAAACCCGCTGATTATCAAAAGAACAAAATATTTATTACAGTAAAATGCTGGCAGCATAAAAAAATTCTAAAGGTTAAAAATATTGGTAAATACGAGTCGAGTCCTTTGTTAATCAAACGACTCCGGGAGCAATCTCAGCCACTTTGGTTTTGGTGTTCGTCCATACTGTAACAAAAAAAAACAATACAGTTATTATAATGAATTAAAATACAAACAAAAACGAACTTCAAAAATATAATAACTTGGAGTCTCTTTGAAAAAACGCAACGCTCTTAAATTACCAATAAAAGGTTAAATTTGATTTATAATTTGAAAAATTGAAGAAAAAAAATCAAAATTTATTAAAACGTTTAAAAGAAGAATTTTTTGTGTTAGAAATAGGATTTTAAATCAAAATGTCCAATTTGTCTGAATGAATATGGCTTCAGGTTTTGAGTATTTATTTAAGTATTTAGTTTTAAGTATTTTATTTATTTACTACAATAACAAAAAGGACTAAACAACGCAATTATCGTTCACAAAAAAAAAGAAAAACTTCTTAAATTTAAAAAAAATTTTTTGGTGCTTTCCCATTAAAGAATCAAACTTACTTGGATATCACCGATCGCAGTAAAAAACCGTTGCATCAAGCATGGATCTTGTTTCATGGTGGGTATATGCAGGTCTTCTGAAATATTCCTATTTCTATATACTATTTTATCGATTGGACAAACAATACAAGCTGTTCCGGAACCAAACATTTCATAAAGCTACAAATTTACAAAGTTTTTTTAAGTTTAATGTTCTAATGCGTGTACAAAAATCCTGTGCACTAGGGATAAAACTTGAAATTTGAGCTGTTGTTCAGGTTCCTTGAGGCCATGACTTGATGCTCAGGCCATGAACAACAACAACAACCACCCTCCCCCCACTCAGAAATGGGGGGGGGGAAGAGAAAAGGTTACCCCCCAATTTTGGAAAAATAAAGAAAAAAATGTCTTTAAAATGACTTCTAACTGCCTCCAAACTTAAGTTTTGATGTCAAAATGAATCTTTTAAAGATTAAAAAGCTCAAAAAAACAATAAAAAGGGCTTTTAGACTTAAAATTAGCGTTAATTAATTAAATCAGTTTTTAAAAAAACTGAAAATTGCCGAAATTAAATGTGTGCATTTAATTTCGGCACTTTACAAACAATCGATTGTTTCTCAGTCAAAAAATCATCATTTTCAAAAATTTAAAAGCCCATCATTATTTCCAGACAGTTTTCTTTAATTTAAGCTTCTACTTGTTGTTCAACGTGTAATTGGCAAAAAGTTACAGCTAAAATCCCAAATGGTATCAAAATGAGCAAAATTTGGGAAAAAAGCGCATTTAATTTTGGCACTTTTTAAAAGGACCCTCTTAATCGAGTTTAAGTGCAGTGCTATGACCCCTACTTATTTCAACGTTGTCTTTTAACTATTTACAACTACAATTTAACACCCGACCACTTAATTCAACCCGTTTTTACCTACAGCAATATGTGTGCCGAAATTACACTATTTTATTTTATAACGATTGCTCACCACAGACGCAACGTAGAACCACGGGGACTAAAAATTCGGAAAATAGACTAAATTTTACCAAGACAGTTTAATTTTTAAACCAATTTATTGCCTAATCATGAAATGCCCATGTTCTAAAAACGAGTAAACAATTTTATTTTTTACAAATCACACAATTTTACATAAAAATATCATAAAATAACAAATGAAAAGCTCACGACAGTCATTTACATATAATTAGCTCTCATTTGAGCTATCAAACGTCCTATTCCGTCCAGGATTACCAAAAATATAGTCCAAAATCAAAAATAGCCAATTGGAAAAAGTGCCGAAATTAAATGCACTACCCTATTTAGCGTTTCTCGGATTTTAAACCCCCTAATTTGGGGTTTAACTTTAACCCCCCCACTCTGGACCAACTTGCCCATGTATGATTTTACCCATATCGTTTTTTTCTGGAGTGCATTTTATCCATATAATTTTTCTATTTTGAAGGAAAAATAGGTAAAAAACGCTAATTTTAGGTCAAAAAGCCCTTTTTATAGCATTTTTAAGCTTTTTATTGCTTAAAACATTCATTTTGACCTCAAAACTTAAGTTTGGAGGCAGTTAGAAGTCATTTAAAAGACATTATTTTCTTCATTTTTCCAAAATTGGGGGGTTAACCTTTTCTCCCCCCTACTTCTAAGTGGGGGGGGGGGTTAAACCCGCCATCTCGGAATTTGGGGGGGGGGAAGGTAACCTAACCCCCTCCGTGCAATGTATGGCCCAGACTCTTGACAATCAGCAAAATGGCTAAAACAACATTTTCTATGACATCGTCATTACGGTTGATACATTATATAAAACTTGGTTTTAAATACACATTTTTTTTAGTTAGAAATAATAAGTGTCTGTTACACAAGCTTTTAAAAAATTCCTTAAAATTGGAGCGAAATTAATTTGCTGAATTTTATTTATGGGTTGTTTTTACTCTCGATATTTTAGGAAAAATTCGTTCACATTTCCCAATTAATTTTAAACAC
>JASAMX010006819.1:0-16118 GCA_030248175.1 Microlaimidae sp. YZB2_3
AAAACCGGAAGGAGAGCGAGCCTCGTGGTTCGTACCATCCACAGATTTGGACAAGCCAGTGGTGAAATTTGGTTTTCACATCAACACATGTTGTGGCTACATACCGCAAGTAATGTTGTTTTAGCTGCAATTTAGAAATATACGGTGAAATAGTGATAAGAAATTTAAATATTTTAATCCTGCGGTTTTATAAATAGTTGATTTATTAAGCTTTCACTGCTTACGGATACAAGCTAATTGGCAAGCAGGAAATTGAAGCCGTTTCAAAACTATAATACCTAGGAGCTGCACCGTGTCGGACAATATTACACCGACACAGAAAAACTCATGCGGCCCGGACAGTCTTACACTTGTATTGTGAGTATATATGAAGTGAAACTAAATCAATAAATGGCTATTATAATGGTTTACACTCCATTTTAATTCGCGCGAATTAAACTGGACTGGACTGGCTACTATGCCATTATAAGGGAGGGTGCCATTTAAATGGCTAATTATAATGGCTTACTTTTACTTAATTTCTATATTATAGGAGTTTCACATTTTTCAGGATATTATATAATTTTTGGTATTATTATAATCTGATTGTTAACACTTTTAGGATAACCATTGGTCCGAAGACTGGGTGAATTTTTTTATTAACAGAAGATTAAATCATCAGGAATATATTTTTTTTATAAAATAATGCAACTTTTAAATTATCTTGTGTGCTGTAGGTTAAATTTAAGTCCTGTCAATTTTAATTTTAAATTCAATATTTCAAAATCAAAAAATTAAAATACCTAAGTTCGAACTTTGTCACCCCATTTTAAATAAATTTCATCTACAATGTTTCAATTTGTAGATAATGTTAACTTTATAATAAAGTTATATAATTTTTTTGATTTTGATCCGTTGGCTAATAAATGACTTAATATCGGTCAATAGCTGTCTTGATATTCATTGACACGCAAAATTATGTAAACGATTCGCGTGTGTAGTGTATAGATCAGTATATAAATATCAATCTAAGGAAAATACACTTACCCTTTTGAAACAGTATAATACTAATTTACCTGCCCGTGGCAGTTTATGACATAAAAAATAAATTCCCAGGTTGAACTAATTTTAAAAAATCGTAAAGACAAAGATTTAATCGAATCTTGGGCTGAACTTCGAAAGAAAATACCAGTATTTTTTGAAGGACATCCCCCAATTGTGCCCGCACTTCTGCATGGGGATTTGTGGAGTGGAAATTGGTCGGAAACAACGAAAGAACCCGGTAACATGTATAAACATTAAAAGAGCGCAGCTCTACATTGTTCCAAGTAAGGAAGTATCCTTTATAAGTAACACTTTTTTCGCTTAATCAAAATAAATACTAAACACAAATACTAAAAATCCGATAATTCAAAATATTTCGAAACGAAACCCCCATTTTTTAAATAAAATGTAAGTATGGTAGGAATCCAGCATGATACTGTCAGCTAAATTGCGATTTTTAAACCAAAAGGTATTGCAATTTTTTTTAGTAATTTTGCGTTACAAGGGGTCAGATTCCCTTCGTTAATTTCCTTTAATTTGACAAACCTTGAGTCTACTATGGTCGAGACTGTAAAGTCAATAGATGCAATTAAATAAGCGATTTAAAAAATCAAATTTGTATTTCTGTCAGAACGGACCTTTTAAACGAAATATATCTATCTCAAATTAAATTCAATAATGCTTTGAATTTCTGGGATAAAGGCTACAAAATTTCCAACGATTGTTTGAGTTCTCTGATCCGGTAGATACAGCTATTTGCTTTGAGACAGTGATCCTTTATAATTCTTGTAAATTTGTGGTCGGAAATTAACTCATTTTATAACCATTTTTTGTTGAGACTTTTTATTCTATTAAAATATTTAGTTATATTCGACCCAGCAAGTTTCTACGGCCACTCCGAATATGAATTTGGAATCGTTACGATGTTCGGAGGAATGCGATCAGCCACCTTGGACGCTTATCATCAGCTTATTCCGAAAGCTACAGGTTTCGAGCAGAGAGTAAAACTCTACCAGTTGTTCCACCATCTTAATCACTGGCACGTTTTATTTTCGAAAATATGTCATTAAAAATAAAATAAGTTTTTGTATTACATTTTGCACGAGTTTTACAACTTTGTTTAAACTAGTGATGTTCCCAGGAGCTCTGGAGCGGAATTGCGCGCCCTATTGTTTATTTAATTTCATAAATATTTAAAAAGTGCTTAATAGATTATTTTTTAATTTTTTATAAACTAAAATTTCGCCAAAACCTATTTAAAAAATAATAGTCATAAAATACAACTAAAGAAATTTTAAATTCATTTAAAGCTTAAGATAAACTTTGAATCGCTTATTTAAGGGCTAAGCTCTGGAGGCCGAGTTCCCTTCTCTTTAAATGCCCGCAACTCTGGAGCGTGATACTGAAAGCTAGGAACAACACTAGAAACAAGATACGACCTATAATTTTTTTAGCAAAATTTGATTTGAGTTAAGAGGAATAAACAAAAACAACTGAAATCGTTCCGATAAAATATTCTAATCTTTTTCTTAAATAAAAAAATTAAACCGATTTCATTTGGCGATTGAACCAAATGCAAATCTCGTCTCGTTGCTAAGTATATATAGGAAAAGAATTCGTTTATTTGTAGGGAAAAGCAGCAAAGTTTAACATTAAGCAGCAATAAGCGTTTTTATTCTGGATTTTTTAGGTTTTTATTCTGGATTTTATACGTTTTTATTCTGGATTTTATACGTTTTTATTCTGGATTTTATACGTTTTTATTCTGAATTTCATATATTATAAGGCTTAATGATAAGAAAAAGTTGAAACATTTAATCCTATTGCAGGAATCATTTCGGAAGCGGATATCGCGAATCGTCCCTTTCACTGATGCGAGACCTGAGCAGATAGAATTAAAAACTTTGCGATTGGAATTTTCGTGTCAAACGGGTTACGTTTCTGCTCTTAGCAGTAGTGCTATAAATTTAAAAATTGAAGGCTTAGTCCGCTGATTCAAAGACCACACCATACTTTTACTAGAAATTATTATGTTGATTGTTGCAGATTTTTGTGGAGTTCAATAACGTGATACCTGAAAATTTTTGTCAAATTTCCAGTAAAAGGTGTATTTTTAGTGATCAGAGTTCTTGAATTAGGCCGTTTTCCGTGTGCTTATTTTTTACAAAGACAATATTTTTTACAATCGTTGGAAAGCTATAGGCACCTTGCACTGAAACGGAGTTTATACATGAAGTATGCAATATACATAAGTGTCACCATAATGGATAATTACCGTATCTCCTACTTATCTTTGGTAGTATGCAGATCTTTCGTAGTCGGAGTTTCGAAAGCGCGCGAAATTTCAATCAGTTGATCTGCATACTACGAAAGATAAGTAGGAGATACTGTAATTATCCATTATGGTGACGCTTATGTATATTGCATATTTCATGTATAAACTCCGTTTCAGTGCAAGGTGCCTATATATAATTGGCTTAAATTTTCACCGATTTAAGACTGGCTTTCTGTAATAAATGACTATTTTAAAGACCCCCATTCCAAGCTATCAGATCGATAGTCTTAGATTTATTGTCTTTTTTGAGTTTTTGTTTTGAAAAAAAAATTGATTTTTTTTTCAAAAAAAAAAATTCAAAAAAGTCGAAGGCACCGACTTTAAGGGGTTACCACACCACAGACACACGGGTTGGTCAATTTGAGCTTAAAATTGCTTCATCGTCGTCTACATGATCTGAAATATCACATATATTATTTTGAGCAAAGTCTAAGACTATCGATCTGACAGCTTGGACTTGCGATTTTGAATCCTTAGAGAAAGCGGCTCTTACAACCTAAGATTTTTTTTAATGTTTTTTGCTGTGTTAATGCAAGCTTCAGTCATGAGTTTGCAGAAGAGGAATTGGAGGGTTGGGCAGGAATTTATTCCCAAAATTTTAAATTGTGGACAACCTCCTCCGCCCCCTCTTCTAAATTTAAAAGTACCCCGGACACCGGAAGTCTAAAATTTGGGGAAGGGGTCCCAGTACTAAAAATGAAGGTTTTTGGTGGGATACTCCTTAAAAAATTATCGGCCGACCACGACGTACAAAAAACTTTCCGGGCAAACATTCTCCGAAAAAATTTAGGAGGCGCCCACCTATGATATCCTTGGTGAAAACCAGTGACATAAAGTAGATTTAGCTTGGGGACAAAGCGTAATACGCATAAGTATATAATTATTATATTGCGCCTACAATAACCATTTTCCCTTCTCGTAATATGGACTTTCTAGTATGAATTTTTTTTGCAGTTCTGCCACAAAATTTAAATTTGTCATGATATTTTACTCACGTTCTTCAGAAAATGAAGATTTCACAACAATAATAAAACAAGGTCAAGTATTCTTGTTTGTCCAAGTCCATTGTTTTAAGTTGATTTTTGTCTAGCCTAGATTTTTTTATGTAAATTTAATGGTTTATCCAAAAAAAAAAACTATTCATACTTTAATAAAATACACAACGACGCTAAAATGTTACAAATAGATGTTTGTTATTGTTAGTATTAAAAAAGTTTAAAAAACAGTGCAATAAACCCACCCAAATTTTCATGCTGGTCCTGGACCTACTTAGCATAAAATAAGAGTTAGCGGTCGCGCCACGAATTTAAAATGCATTTCATAGCAGTAGTTTTAAAATTTGAAACAATAGGCACCTTGCCCTGGAACTCGGTTTATACATGAAGTATGCAATATACGTTAGCGACACCATAATGGATAATTACCATATCTCCTACTTATCTTTCGTAGTATTTTCGATCAACCGATCGAAAGCGCGCGAAATTTCGATCGGTTGATCTGCATACTACGAAAGATAAGTAGAAGATACGGTGATTATCCATTATATTGCATACTTCATGTATAAACCGAGTTCCAGTTTAAGGTGCCTATATAAATAATAAAATAACTATCAAAATTTTAAGCGGCTTTACATAGTGAAACATTATAAAAACTTCATCTCGTTAACCCGACAAATGTATAAACGTATAGCCCAAGTTTCCCAAAAAATAGTACAAAACGATGATTAAAAATTATTAATATTGTTTTTAAATCTTCAGTTTTTGTAAAACTTTGTAAAAATATTTTATTTCATAACGAATTTTGATTTCGCGGAGGGCGGCGGATCCAAAATTTTGTAATGCTAGATAGGTATATGCACCACGCCAAAAAAATAATTCTATGCGAAAGATTTTACACCTAAAAACGGCAGCACATTAAAGGTTTCCAAGTTAGCGTAAGAAATTAACTGTTAAATTCCTTGACAAAAATCTGTGTTTATCATTCCAAACGTCGGGTTTTACCAAGTTTTCAACGAGTAAGCTTAAAAAATTAAATGTTAAATGCCTTGATAAAGACCTGTGTTTATCGTCATACGTCGGTTTTATCTGGTTGATGCGTATGTATAATTCTTATATTACAAAAATATTTACTTCAATAAAATAATAATAATATAATAATTATAATATGAGTATTAATAAATAATATAAAACCTCTGATAAAAATATTTAATGAGCAGAAGGCCAAACAAACAAAAAATCGGGTAAATAAATTAATGATTTTGTAAAAATTCATTAAATCTCCTGCCTACTCTTTACAGGTCCACCTAGCACAAAATTTGCGAAAGCGGTTCCGCCATGAAATAAAATGCCTCTCAGATTGTTTGCATTTTGTTGTAATATTTCGGAAATTGAAATATTACAAAATAATAAAACATTAATACTTTAGAAAAATTTAGCTGCTTTATGTATAAAATTAAAACATTAAAAAAGTTTTTTTTGTTTAACTTAATAAATTTACATATGAAAAATTTTATTAGGTACGCAGAAAAGCCCAACCAATAGTCAAAAGTTACAAAAACACATTAAATTAATCCATTATTGTTGTTAAATCTCAGTTTCTTTGAAAAGTAAGTAAAAGCTATTGATTTTATAACAAATACGATTTCTTGGCGGGACCGCCAACCAAAAATTTTATTATGCTACGTAGGTCCATTATAATGCAAAACGTGACATCAAGATACGGCTACCTTGTTTTTCTTTTCTAATTCACAATCGACTAAAATCATTATAATTGCTTAAAAATTATTTATACGTTTTAAAAAACCTGAATTTTCGACACAAATTCATGTTTTTACACCCTTTTTATGCTAGAATATCGCTTTTTATTTAATAAAATGTAGTATTATCTTATAAAAAACAATTATTAATCCGTTAATGGTTTAAAAAAATTTTTGCTTCGGACAGTGAACCGCACCTGACCCCCTTCTAGGTTTCAAAATTTTCCACCCCGCGTCGACCTCCCTAGAAAGCCAGGAGGGGGTTCGACCCCCTACCCCAAGGACACCTCCCCAGATTTTAAAATCTCATTTACCCGGGGTAAAGACCGCCCTAACTTCGGTGACGACCGTTTTCATTTATGGATGCAAAAAATAATAAATGGGTAAATAATCGCAAATTTAACTTTTCATGGTAATTTTATTTTATTTTAATAATGATTAAAACATTAAAATCTAATAAATAAATTTCACATAAGAAAATGACTTGGTTATAATTAACGAATCAAAGGGTAATTTATTTGCTCACCACTATAACATCAATATAGGAAAAGAAGCCTAAAAATCTAAAGAATCTATTAAAATATAAGAGCTACCAATACACATAAAATACCAGTAACAACGAAATGCTGTGTACATATAAGTTTTACAATACAAAGAGCGAAGGCTGCTTGAAGCAATGGAAATGGATCATCAAAACAATTACAACACATAGATCATAAAAAGGTTTACAAGAATTTAAAACTCAAAATCACAAAACGTTATGCAAATATGAACAAAGATATGTTAATTTTCATTAAAAAATATTTTTTTCATAAGATAAAGGAATCAAACATTTACAATAAAACGTTTACCACAAAGGGCCCTAACATGTTTTCCGCATCTTATAATGAATTTAAAACATGCAAATATGAACAAAGATATGTTAATTTTCATTAAAAAATATTTTTTTCATAAGATAAAGGAATCAAGCATTTACAATAAAACGTTTACCACAAAGGGCCCTAACATGTTTTCCGCATCTTATAATGAATTTAAAACTCTGATGCTTCAATATTCATAAATACAAGCTTTGACTGATTAGTTATTTACAAGAGTTGTTTGGATTGTGTTTTATGGTTCAAGTTTCATTGTAACTGAGATTCCAAAAGCCAGGTGTTGAACAACTATTAATTTATTATAAAGTCAGAAAGGCTTACATTTTAGTTGTACAATAATGTTTCACCCTTATACTGTCAGAGTTTAGATATTAATATTTTTGTGAAATCACTTCTCTTCTCACCCTTTTTATACAGTCAGAAAT
The DNA here is from genome assembly GCA_030248175.1 of Microlaimidae sp. YZB2_3. Taxonomy (NCBI): domain Eukaryota; kingdom Metazoa; phylum Nematoda; class Chromadorea; order Desmodorida; family Microlaimidae; species Microlaimidae sp. YZB2_3. The sequence goes on from JASAMX010006819.1 coordinate 7,414, forward strand.
AACCAATATGTTACGCCAATTCAGCGAGAAGTAACATTAACAATAGTAGTAACCAATCTTAGTAAATTGCAGAAATAAGCTAACTATTGCTTTAAAAATTTAATTAATTGGGATAATCCTCTTTTTATTGATTATAAAAAAACCAGGCATCATATACCGTATTTTAAATTTAATGCATTTTTTATTCACGCCGACTTTAATAATATACATAAAAATAAAATACATAATTTCAGGTGTCTTTCAAATGCAAGAACACCCAGACAATGTTGGCATTAAATGATATAAAACCTTATGAGGTACAATTCTAAATTGCAACCACTGAACACCGAGCAATATGATATTTTAAAAAAACAAGCTAAAACTAAATATCAAAGCAGTTTCCTATATTTTCTAAGCTCTCAGGGTTTTTAAAATATCTAAAACGCTAAGGTACTGCTGTACTGTTGTCCCTCCAACAATAACATACTCAGGGCCAATATACAGTGCAAATGATTGAATTCATGCAAAAACAAAAACTTTAGCAACATTTTTGGTGGGAATTTTATTTTAGTATTTTATTTCGAATTAAAAATGTACTACCGATGCTCAGTAGCATTTTATCATTCAAAACTTCAGCAACGAAAACTTTAACAAAACTGAAAAAAATTAACAGAAAAAAATTAAACCAAAGAGTGGGGAGTTATAATAAAAAAACTATTGAGCGAAGAGCGAACTCATAATTTTATTTTAAAGCATTTTTTATGCGGGAATTTTCCAAGATATATCATCTAGCTAAAATCGTCTGAAAAAAGCTGAAAAAACATAAGCCGGAAGGACGGTGGAAAATAAAAATTTATCACTTCAAAGGTAATGTGGAAGATAGTTTTAACAAGAATTTACTGAAAACGGAAATTTTGTCTGAAATCAACATTGAGTCAAGTTTTAAAATTTTGTATTCTTACATTAGAAATAGATCCCAAGTGTTAACCAAAAAGTTGCAAAAATGTCTAAAGATTTGTAAAACACTTTTACATCGACATTAATATCCCTATATGAAGTGAATGTTAAAGATTTCAGAAGACTACCCTAAATTTTATGTTCTACTGCGCAGTGCAGCTGATTATTTTTTCCCGGGATTGCTGCAGGAGACAGCTGTGGGGTTGCAGTTGGGGTACTCGCGAAGGTTCGGATTTTCCAAATCTTCCGAATTCACACAGGCGCAGCGGGACTGACTACTTCCCGGTTTGAATAGTTTTCTTGGCACTCCCACCCAATTTCGGGTTACTCCACCGCTGAAAAATATAACGAAAGTTCTTAGTTGTAGACAATAGGTGGGCACTTCGCAGGACGGGAGGAAGGGGTTGGATTGGGTGGGAGGGAGGTATACCCCCGAAAATCTCGAAACCGCTGACGCCCTCCTTTCTGAAATTCGAAGGCACTCCGGACACCCTTCTAAAACTTTTGGGATCCCAGTTTTAAACGCAAAAAATGAGGTATTTGGAGCAAATCTTAAAAATTTTTAGGAAACCCCCTTAAATTTGTGTGTTCCGTTATATTTCCTTTTTTTTCAATTCAAAAGGCTGCCCACCTGTAATATAGACACTTCAAAGCTAAATAGCTCAACTTTTTAATAACATAATTATAACTATCGGCACGGCACTAAGCACGATAGTATGATTAACTACAAGGTAACTTGAAGTTTTTAACTCAAAAACTAAGGAAAGGAGACCAGGGTTCAAGTCTTGGAAAGGTCTTGGAAAGTCTTATCTCGTGTCCAATTATGAGTTCTCATAATTAGGAAACTACCTCATTTCCATAAATTTGGCGTTAGCGGATGACAGGAACGCTCCCCAAAGGCAGCAGCATTCCTAGAGGAAATTACCTGAAAACACTGGCTATGCTAACTAACAGGAACGCTCAAATTCGGTGTACCCACTGATAAAAACCCAATCAAAAAGTTTTCGAGAGACATAATATAATGAGACAAGACAAAGTGTTTATTCCAAATAAACCCATAGATGGGGGTAGGGTGGGGTTCCTCCCCTCAAATTTTCGAATTTTTTACCTCTGATTCCCCTCTAAATTTTGAAATCTGACCCCCCTCTCGAGAAAATTTTAAGTACTTTTTTATGCTAAATTTTCTTCCAAAAACGTGAATTCTTAACACAAATTCATGTTTTTACACCCTTTTTATACTTTAATATCGTTTTTTATCAATAAAATGTAGTATTATCCTATAAAAAAAACTATTATTAAACCTATGGTTTAAAAGTATTTTGCTTCGGAAATCGGACCCCAACTGACCCCCCTTTAGGTTTTAAAATCTTCCACCTCGGGTCGACCCCTCCCCTAGAAAGCTGGGGGGGTTCGACCCCCCAGATTTTGAAATGTCATTATCCCGGGGTAAACACCCCGCTAGCTTTTTGACCGTGTTAATCTATGAATAAACCAATACAAAATTTAACATCAACATGCGAACCGATTACGTTCGCCACATCAACCCGAAAACATGGTTTAAATAAAAAATGGCTCAAGGGCTATTTATGGCCCTAACATGAGCCATTTTTTAACGATTTTTTAAACGCAGCGAGTTAGCTGTTACTTGCTCTTGCGATAATGCATTCCATTTTGAAACAATTCTATTACAAAAGAAAAATATTCTTGAATTTATTCTACTTTTTTGTACTTTTAGTTTAAAAGAATGCCCCCTGGTTTGATTGTAATTAAACGCAAAAAGATGATTTGGATGAATACTAGTTTTGTGATGTATGATTTTATAACATTCTGAAAGATCATAAATATCGCGCCGATGTTCTAATTTATCTAAGTTTAAAAAATTTAATCTAAAAAATTTAGTTTACAAATATTTAATACTACCTCCTTTAAAACTTTCGACTAGGCTGTGAAAGCTAGTCGAAAACTTTCGAATTATCGGCTTTACGACGCGAAGCTGCCAACTTACGTAAAATAAATGAAGTATATAATACTTTCAAACTTTTAAAATTCTTAAAAAACGAGAAGCCAAGACTTTAGCTATAAACTAATAAAAATAATTATTTTTATTTATGGTTTAATCTTACTCTCTAGTCTACCATATTTTTATAAAAATATTTTTACCTTTTATTAGTGCACCAGACTCGACTGCCTTTGTTCTGACTCCATTCTGAGTTGCAAGGCGGGTATTGTTCCGTTTCCACCTTTTCCTCCTCCTGTTTTCGATGGGCCTCTTTCAGTAGGCCTTCTACTTCTTTTAATCTGGCCGTCGGTCTACCTTTCGAGTCGTAATAGGTGCCCTGTAAGTAGCCTATAAATTGCAAAAATGACTATAGCTTTGCAAAAAACTATTATTATCATAGATGAGAACGGTCGGGGAAGCTAGAGGGGTGGTTACCCGGGGTAAATCGAATTTTGAATTCTAGGAGGGGGGTCCCAGGGGGGTCCGGACCCCCCTAGCTTTTAGGGTGGGTCGACCTGGGGTGCGAAATTTTGAAATCTAGAGGGGGGGTCAGGTGGGGTCCGGTGTCCAAAGCAAAACAGTTTTAAACCATAATAACTTTAATAATTGTTCTTTTTATAGGATAATTCTACATTTTATTGAATAAAAAGCAATATTCTAGTATAAAAAGGGTGTAAAAGCATGTATATGTGATGAAAATTCACGTTTTTTGAAGAAAATTCAGTATAAAAAAGTACCAAAAATTTCGCGAGCGGGGAGGGGGTCAGATTTCAAATTCTAGAAGGATGTCAGGGGTAAAAAATTCGGAAATCTGGGGGAAGGGGGGCCCCCTAGATTTTCGTCTAGGGGGGTGTTCCAAAATTTCGAGGCTAGGAGGGGGGTGGACCCCACCCCGCCCCCCTTTCTCATCTATGATTATTATTTAGGCTGGCTAGCATTATATTTGTAAATTTTGTTGGTGTGTGACAACGAAGCTCCACAAAAGCGAACCGCCCCAGAAAGAAAAAACAAAAACGAGCGAGAAAAAAAAAAAAACTATGACATTACTATTTAGGCTGGCTAGCATTATATTTGTAAATTTTGTTGGTGTGTGGACTTAGTCTTCATGCATCGACTCGAATTGATAGCAAATTGTGTGATGCTTTCGATTTTTACTCATTAAAAACAAAAACCCAGTTATACTGAGCTGTTTCACCAGACAATAAATACCATAAGCATAGAATTTCTTCAATAAATTACAGTTTGTTTATTTGCTGTGTTTTACGTAAATATTGTAAAACGCTTATAATACGACTCGTATTTTAAAAAAATTTTAAGTAAGAATTTCATAGAAACTTCACTTATAGGAAAATTTTTTAAATAAAAAATCTTTAATACGCATAATTTTTACACATATTACATAGATTCCCGGCTTAATAATGTCTTCTGTAGAAATTTTAATTTAAGTTAGATAGAAGTATACTGTATACATACACATACTATCCGATGAATTACGAAGTCTTAGACATCCACGAATTACGATTAGGTAGAAATTTTGTTAAAAATATTCTGTTTTGGTAATCAATCAGTTACTCTGCAAACCACACGCAAAATTCAAATAGGAAAAGCAATAACAACAATTAAGAATCATATTAAAACCGTAATAAGTTTCCGACTTGCCTATAAAGGTATAGTCTTTTTGATAAAAGCTTATCCACTCTTCAATTCCTAATAAATCTTGAGGTGAGAGATCAGTGACATCATCAATCAGTCCAGCTTCAGTAAATTCACCAGTGACAAATGCCCGCGTACCGTCTTTTCCTAAACAAAATAAACAAACGTATGGATTATTTTTGCTACATAATTATTTAATATGCATTTTGTATCTTCTTTACGGTAGTGGTGGGCCGACTGGATATTTCCATAGGACAAAAACATCAAAAACTCTATATCAATACAGTTGCTGGTGTACTGTTTTAGTCTAAGGCCCCACCTCCCCAACGGAATTTTAGGAAAAAGATGCGAGTTTTACATTTTTCTTTAAGATATAAACTAATATGATGATGATGCCTCTGGCGCACCCCCTGGAAACACACACGCTCTCATTGGGTGCACAATGTCAACAGTGCCAAAGAGAAGGGAAGAAAACCTAATACATCACCTAACATAAAAAACTAAAGTAAACTAAATAATGCAATAAATAGTATACATATATAAAGGTAAATAAATAATGGTTTACGAATATAGAATAAAACCATTTATTTTTGCAGTTGATGAATATTTTGCTAAAGAATGTCAACGACCTATTTTACAACAAGTCCATACGGCTGTGTTTAGTAGGTGATCTTACCGCGGGAAGACTTTTTTTTTGACCAAAAAAATTATTATTTTTATTAATTTTTGTAATTTGATCAATTAAAACATTTGACGGTCTAGATTACAAGCGGAGGCAGCGCATTGTTTTCTTCAAGAATATAAAAACAAAATACTATATTTTAAATCATCACGGCGGTATTTTATATCTAAAAAAATCAATCAAACAGATAATTATAAAAAAAGTAGGCGAACAACCGGGCTAACCGTCACTTTTAAAATAAAGAAGACTATTTAGAAGAGGAAGTCGGATGCTTTACGTGGAAGGCGAGGAACGTGCCGGACGGTCCAGACTGACTTTTGTGGAAAGGATGGTTGTTGGCAAAGAACAACAACAAGTTGGATGCTTTATTCAGAAAGGTTTTAATCTTTGCATCAGTCTTGCAGTTATACCTTCTCGATAAATCGAATGTAGATGCTAGTGATGTTCGTACGCTCTATCATGTTCTGAAACTCAGATCACTTGAGTCCGAGAAGCTCCGGAGCTCCGTCAATAAATAAACGATTCCAAGTTTATTTAAGCATAAAATATGTTGTTTTTCTTCTCTCTTTCAACATTTTAATGATTATTTTTAATGACTTTATCAGGAATTTAATGACTATTTTTATTGTTTTTAATAAGTTTTCAAGAAAAGTTTGTTTGAAAAAAAAAATTGACAAAAGCAGTAAATTAATGGGATTTATGAAATTAGTATTAAAATAGAGCGAAACTCTGGAGCTCAGAAGTTTTCTCTGAAGCTTCAAAAAGCGGAACTAGCTTTGGGGAACATTACTAGTGCATAAAACTAAAAAGAGACATTGGCTATACGTTGTCAAATAAGAATAGTGGCTCAGTATGCTAGATCCACTGGAGATTCAAACAGCTTCTTTAGAGTTAGCGAAATATAGCCAGCGACCGACCAACTAAAATAGTATCGTATGTATGCCTTCTATATGGGGTGTGTCCTGAACGAGACAACATTTCAATTCAAGCATTAATTTTTATATCAGTTTTTTTTACCTGAAAAAAAGCTGTAACCGCCATTTGGTCCGTAGTGTTTGGCACCTTTCTTTACGTCATATATTCTGCCGAGAACGGCCAGATAAAGTCCCTTGGAATCCTTGGCTCCATCGTACCTAGCCAGTTCTCTCTTCGTCATGACGATCGGTTCCTGTTCTTCTTCGTTGTTGTGTTCGCTTTCAACTTTGTTCGCCGCGGGTTCCTCTTCTTCTTCTCTTTCCTGGGCGCGTTTTTGTTTGGCTCTCTGTTTGGACTTTTTCGTCGGTTTCGCATCCTCATTATTTCTTTCGCTGTCTTTTATCGCCTGTTCCTCTGCTGCGGCGTCCGAGGACTTTTTCAACAATGCCAACGGGAGTTTTTCTCGAATCCAAGCGGTGATTTTCTGAAATTTCTTCACCACAGCCGGCGGCATTTTGATATTGAAATAGTTGATGGCGAATGCGATCACGAACACCTGAACGGTGGCTATTATCACCAGTTTTGATTGCATCATATTGTTATTCTCTCCTCAGCTCAAGCGCATGGAATTCTTCGTTTTTGTACATGTGTCTAGAAAGACTGTGTTCATACTAAAGGGGCACATTTTACGGTATTTGCAAGGTCTTCGCCTAAACAAAATTATAAAATTATTCAAAAAAATAATAAATAAAATTAAAAAAAACTATGATTTTGTTTTATCATATCGAACATCAAATTTTAAAACTTTCTGAGATTTCGGTACTATGAAAGTTAAAAAAAAGAACAAAACAAAACCCGACAAAAGATTCTCTTTTTTAGCTTTTGAACTTTAATTTATACAGCATTTTGGCCAAAAAAAAACTAAAATAGCAAAACGCACAACACTTTCCGGGGCTATTTTATTTAAAGCTTAAAACATGTTTTGCAATATTGAAATTAGAATTAGTTAAGAAGTTTGTTCTGTTCATTATTTGGCGGGAGGCCCTCCTAGATTTTTGTCTAGGAGGGGGTCCCAAAAATTCGAGGCTAGGGGGTGGACCCCACCCTGCCACCACCCCTTTCTCACCTACGAGTGTGAACCCATCAGTAAACAATTTTTTCAATGAAAACCCCCGTCCCAAATTTGGGCAACAGTAGCAAAAAACTGTTTTGTGGGTTCACTTTTTATATAATATTATTATAGAAATAATTTAAACTATATAAAAAACTATATACGTCTGTGGTCAAACATAATTAATATTATTCTATAGTTTAAAATTTTTAAATAAAATATTTATACCTAACACGCAAGATTTTAGATAATCATTTGCGGCATTTCAAAATTTTTGTTACCCACCTTTTTCAATTTATTAGTTAAAAAGATCCCACAAAAGTCTATTTTAAATTTTTCTTTAAAACCTACACAAAATATTTTCTACAAATGTTTTTGCGAAATTACACAACCTATTATGTAATGTGACCTAACGGTAATTTTTCTGCTTGCATCGATATAAAAAAACAAAATTATTATACATAAAAAACAAGATCAATATTTGATCAAAATGATATAAGATTTCAGGGTTTTTTAGAAATGAAAATTGTCTTATTTATAAAGCCAATTTTTTTGTTAAAAAAATATACAACACTCGCTTTTTAACAAAAATAATGGGTTATTGGGGAAAATTTTTTGGTATTTCTACATGAATCAGGGCCTAAAAACACGAATTATTGAAATGATTTTTAAGAGTAGTTGTATAGTGATTTTAATAGCATGATATTTTTAATTTTTGTTTATATTTTTAATTTTTGATATTTTTATCCATGCTACTGCCAACACCTTTCTATCACTACTTTTCAGAACGTTTTGAGCAATAATTTATCAGTGAACCAGGCGTTTTAAGTATTCCATTCCTTGAATTTTTTACTTAAAAAAACAACAAAATACTAATGGCATACTTCACTATTAATTGCCGCATACTTGCAACAAAAATATATAATATACCGAAAAATGTGCAACTCTTATATAAAAAAGTATGGAAAAGTATGCCATTATAATGAGCCTCTCCATTTAAATGGCACTCTCCATTAAAATGGCATAGTAGTCATTTTAATTTGGCGAGTTAAAATGGAGAGGAAGCCATTATAATAGCCATCTATTTATTTAATTTCACTTCCTATATACTCACAAGGGTAATACTGTCCGGGCCGCACGGGTTTTACCGTGTTGGACAGTATTAGACCAACACGCAAAAACTCGTGGGACCCGGACAGTATTACACTTGTAAAGTATATATGAAGTGAAATTAAATCAATAAATGGTATTATAATGGCTTCTTCTCCATTTTAACTCGCCAAATTATAATTACTATGCCATTTTAATGTAAAAAATGCCGTTGAATAAAAAGCTCGATTATAATGGCATACTTTTTTGGTACTTTTTGTTTTATATAGGAGTTGCACATTTTCGGTATATATATTTTT